>PITA01005022.1:0-115894 GCA_004023965.1 Spilogale gracilis | reverse complement strand
TCTGCATCAATTGAGAGTACCATGTGGTTTTTCTCTCTTCTCTTATTGATTTGTTCTATCACGTTGATTGTTTTGCGAGTGTTAAACCACCCCTGCATCTCTGGGATAAAGCCCACCTGGTCATGGTGGATAATCTTTTTAATGTATTGTTGGATCCTGTTAGCAAGGATCTTGTTGAGAATCTTGGCATCCGTATTCAAAACTCACTATTTCTTATTTATTACTTCCACTGACTGGATCAGTTTACCAATGCTAGATATTTCAACTCTTTTTGCTGTGACAATAAAATATCAGGTAATAGGAACTCAGCTGGCATTGAGATAGAATATGTATTAAGTAAGAGGAACACATACTCATATTTTAAATTATATGTTTAAACATAATGTATAAGCACATAATGATAACCAAACAATAAACTTTTAGTCTCTGATATTTTTGTTTGTTCCTCCAAATCCACTTGCCACTTTTTTTCACTCTTCTCCATCCTGCTCTCTAACAGGAGGCTGACCAGAATGAATTGTTATAGTTCCTGTCGCCTCTGGCCAATGTGTTGCCTTGGTAGGACAATACAGGAAAGAAAAAGAGTAAGTTCAGTGTATCTTTGTTCCTGGTATCTCTCCTGCCAAGGAGAGGCTTGGCTATGTCCCTTGACCAAAGCTCACTGATCTCTTCAGCCAGTACTGAGTTCATGGCACTCTTTGCTTTTGGTTTCAGATGATTGTCTCTTTCCTCATCCCTTGAAAGATGGTAACAACACTGATGTGACTGGCCCCTAGTTTACTGCACTAGTCCTTAAGGTTTTTATGCATTTATATTTTATATTTGTAAATATAAAATATTTATATTGTAAATAAGCCCTTCTGGAAGAAATTTTCTTATTTTGAGCATGATGTTGATTCCCCACTTATTGGGATCCTGACTGATACAGTCCTTTACATTAACATTACCTTTGAGAATCTTTGATTAACACAGAGAAGTGGAATATGTGAAAACTTGAGCTGTAGTTTGCTAAGGAAAAGAAAAGGCCTATTTCTAAAAAAAAAAAAATAATAAAACATGCCTAAGCAATTAAAGAAGAGTATGGTACAAGTCATGTTAAAATTGAAATAGCAGTGAATATCAGAAAATGAGATGTTGATCTGGTCTCTGATATGGAAAAGAAGCAAGATGATATACATTTTAACTGAATACAAACACCAAGTCACAAGGCTGAAACCAGTATTGTTTCTTTACCTGCTCTGGAGACACTGGATCCGTGATACCGCATTCATCTGGGGGCAGTTCATTAACAGAATAATATAGGTAAGCTTGATGGAGGCCATACAGAAGTAACAAAATGATAAAAAGTGTTGGAGGATGGACATGTGAGAAGAGATTAAAAAGATGAAATCACTGGCTTTAGCTAAGTGGTGACTAAGGGGGAACATTCAACTGTCTACAATTATGCAAAGGTTATAAACTGCAAAAGAGAGGCAGTGATACACAAATCAAGGGAGTAGTGCTGTGCAAAGACCAAATTAAGAAGAGAAAACTTTAGTTCAAGTAACAGGACCATTTTCTAATGTAGGGATGTTTTATATCATAAAGTTAAGTGTTACCTAGAGTCTTTAAAAAAACAAAAATAAAATTACAGATTATTACTTAATATTATATATGTGGACTCTCTAAAGTCTATTATCAATTATGTATCTTAGAAATCAGCCTTTCACAAGCCTTTCACAAGCATATTAGAAATAAAAATAATGCCTGCCACTGTTACTTTGCTTTTGTGCTAGACTTTTAACATGCAACTCGTTTGTTAATATTGCGTTTTAACAATGAGTGGAAATGAGGGTTAAAAAATTTGAGCAAAATTCTGAATATCACCCAGTTAGTAAGTGGCAGAGATAGAACACAACCCCAAGGGTCTTTAGCTCTATGCCTTGGCTCACAACCCATGAATAGTTAGATTACTTTGGTACATCATTGTATCTGTAAATTTTGATTCTTCTATTATTTACATGACTGTATGGATTATTGACTAATTCTATAAAGTATTTTGTTAATAATTTCCTAGTATTTTACTACTAAGTTCCTTGAATTTAGGTATGTTGGGATGTGGTTATTCAAGGCCCATGGTCATTAGTCTTACAAGGGATAGCCATTTTCCATTCTCAAACAATACATGAGGTCACCACTCATTCTTGCTATATGGATGAGGTAAAGCCCAAATAATTTCATTTCTTATTCTAGACACCACTAATTTTTAATTTTAAATAATAATTTCCTGAGCCACAATTTTATGCAATTCAAATTGTGCAGTAAGTTATATTTACAAAGTTGTAATTTTAAATAAATGCTGTTAGGCAGCTTTCTTTTTTTAAAAAGAAATTAATCACCTTTCACAATTTAATTAATTGAGTGAAGAATAGGAATCTCCTTTCCCCTATGACCTTCTACCTCTATAATCAGAGTTAACCACTGCTAACAATTTCTTCTGTTTCTTTCCAGGAATTTTCTAGGCACATATCTGTGCACATTTTCTTTTCTCACTTAGCCATCTATCTTTCTGTATCAACATATAAAGTGCTACTTTAGCCTTTTTAATGACTATAAAACATTTTATTGTATGGGTATCACATTATTTATCCAGTTTCCTGTGGGTGGATTTTGAATAGTTTCTATTTTTAAAATAATCAATTTTGTTATGAACATATATCTATATTTATCTTTTTATACTTATACTGATAGGGTAAATTTCTAGCTGGAATATTTCAGGGTCAAAGCATATTGTTTTGTTTATGTGTTTATATGTTTATATATGTTTATATGTTTAAAATTTTTTATAGGTATTTACCTGATTATCATCTCCTTAGTGGATTTTACATCAACACAAAATATGGTGGTCTAAAGAGGCTCCTTACACTTTAAAATTCACATCAAACTACAAGATGTCATGGTATTAACTTCTGTCTTGTGGGCATAAAATGGAAGTTTGCAGAAATGAACATTTTATTCTATATAAATACCTCACTCCTGGGCCAGGCCTACCATGGCCTATCTGTATTTTCAAGTCAATAACACATTACTTGTGTATATTTTTCTGTAGGTTAATTAAAAGAAACTTACTAATGTTTAAAATAACAGATTTGACTAATTATTTGTTCTAAGCCTTGGCTCAGGCCATTTCTTCCACTGGAAAATCCACCTCACTCTAGCCTTACATGTCTGTATTCTACCTACCCTTCATGGTTTATTTCAAATGATACTTTCTTTCTTTCTTTTTTTTTTTTTAGATTTTATTTATTTATTTGACAGAGAGAGAGATTATAAGTAGGCAGAGAGGCAGGCAGAGAGAGAGGAGGAAGCAGGCTCCCTGCTGAGTAGAGAGCCTGATGCAGGCCTCGATCCCAGGACCCTGAGATCATGACCTGAGCCAAAGGCAGAGGCTTTAACACACTGAGCCACCCAGGTGCCCAAACGATACCTTCTTCATCTAAATCACGTTTCCTCTGGACTCCAAGAACCTCTATTTAACCCTTTTATAGTTCACATTCTACATTGTCAGTCCCTGTTAAATAGTAGTTATCATTATTCTTAGGTACTGGTTTTGCCCCCGCTCTATAAATGTTCTTCTTTTCTTTTGTCTGCTTTTGTCTGTTTCAATGGATTGACTTAGCTGAAAACTATGTATTTGTATTGGATACTACTTTTATTTTCTTTTAAAATAAATGGTCTGTGTTTTTATTTTTAAGATCAACTAGTTAAAATATTTTTTAAAAATTCGAAATAGAGTTTCAGATTTTTCAACACAGCAAAAAGTGATTTAAAATGTCTTTTTCGAACTCACCTCGAACACATGCAACTTTACATACTGAGAGTTAAATCTGAAGCATACTGGTGAGAGTATCATGGATGCTATCATATTAAAGGCCTTTGGAGGCAAGCTAGCATAATTTACACGCCATTGGACCTATTTATAGAGCTGACTCCTTTCTGCAATGTCAACTGTAACATAATACTTATTTTAAGCCTCAGTATCTCAAATATCAGCCTCTACTAGTTGTACAGTCCTCCCTTATTTGATATCAGAGAGCCCAATGGAGCCTTCTGAAGAACCTAGTCAGATTAGCAAAGATAATTTTTTAGAAGTTCCTAATTTATCTGATTCTCTTTCTGAAGATGAGGAAGTTAAAGCTACTTTCAAACCTGGCTTCTCCCCTCAACCTAGCAGACGAGGTTCTGATTCTTCTGAAGATATATACCTGGACACTCCATCTTCAGGGGCAAGAAGAGTTTCATTTGCTGACACTTTTGGATTCAATCTTGTATCTGTCAAAGAATTTGATTGCTGGGATTTACCAAGTGTTTCAACCGGTTTTAACTTAAGGAAGGACATTTTTCACACAGAAGAATATGTTTTATCTCCACGATTTGATTTGCCTTCTTCAAAAGAAGATCTTATGCAGCAACTTCAAGTACAGAAAGCAATACTGGAGTCAACTGAGTATACTCCTGGGTCTACAAGTATGAAGGGCATTATTCGAGTTTTGAATATTTCTTTTGAGAAGTTAGTATATGTGAGAATGTCCTTGGATGACTGGCAGACACATTATGACATTTTAGCAGAATATGTCCCAAATTCATGCGATGGTGAAACCGACCAGTTCTCCTTTAAGATTTTATTGGTTCCCCCTTATCAAAAAGATGGCAGTAAAGTTGAGTTTTGTATACGTTATGAAACTTCTGTTGGTACATTTTGGTCAAATAATAATGGCACAAATTATACACTGATTTGTCAAAAGAAAGAACAAGAGCCGGAAACTGTAAAACTACGGGAAGAAGTTCCTAACAGACAAATAAAAGGCTGCTTAAAGATAAAATCAAGGTGAGGATCTATCTTACATTCTTTACTCTTCATAATCTTAAAGTCTTTTTTTTTTGTCATTCTTTATTTCATGGGTTGTACGAAATAGCCATTCTGTTTAAAAATATACTGCTCATTATACATAAAACAATGGTGCTAAGCTTTAACAAGGTGAGTGCTATTCAAATAACAGCACCATGTTAGCTCTCCTCCAAATGCAAGGAAAAGTATGGGTATAATGTAGTAGATGGGGGAGGAGGGGATCACAATGTGCAGATTGCTTGCCTAATGACTTATGAATTGTTAAGTTCAAACCATGGAATCTAGATTCTTAACATGTAAAACTTCACGTTGACATTTATAGTATATTTATTTTCAGTGGGTTTTAAAGGTCTATGCTGTATTTCAAAATATTTTTGATTAACATAGAACTGTTTCAAAATGCTCTTAGTGCTCTGAAATTCATAGGCTTCTTAATGATTGAGTCATATAGGGCTGTTTGGAGTACATGTTAAGGTAAATCGTAAGAACTGACTTTAATGACAAACCAAGAGAAAGACAAAAATATATGAGTAATATATCAATTACACATAAAATTTTATAATTAAAACCAAATATAACATTATAGAACACAAAGTGGTATAAATTAGTAAAAGCAAATAGAATGGAATTTAAAAAAATGACCTAAATAGAAATAAGTATATTCAGCTTTACAGATTAGAGATTTGGGATATGATTCCTCATTAGTAACCCTGCTCTCCTGTTAATATAAAAAAAAATAAAGAAAACTCCATTCAGCCCTCTCTATTGCAGAGTTGGCTAAAAAATAAAGAAAACTCCATTCAGCCCTCTCTATTGCAGAGTTGGCTAATTTCCATGACACTGGGTTAGCAGATAAAATATGCAGGAGGAGATAGATCTCTTCTGCTCCTCAAAATGTCTCAGTGGGAAAGTCCATTGCTCCACAAGTTACAGGCAAAGGTTATATTGTTCTCTGGGTGGTCCATACTAACTCTTACTAGACATAAGGATTTTAGCAACTGCACCAGAAATACTGTAATATGATGAAGAAGGAACTGTATTAGGAATCAAGACACTGAGATTCTAAGTGGATTTTATAAGAATGTAAGGAATGACATTGGAAAAATTTTAGCTTCTTTACGCTTTAATGCCTTGATCTATTATAGGACAGTAATAGTAACTACTAAGTGTGTTAGTCTAATGCATTAATGAACTAAATATAACATAGGTGGAAGCAATTCAATCATATAAAATATTTCTATTTTCATTACTCTTTAAAGTCATTTGAAAGATTGGCTTACTCAACTTTGTGAATTTTGTCAACTTTTAATCCAAATAAAACTTTCTCAGATTTTAACTGATGCTATTAAGAGAAAACTATAACCATAATCTCTACATGTGGTAAAATAATAACTTTGATGTTTATGAAATTACTCAGCAACATGTTAGCTATATAGACAAACTCAACATTTTTTTAACAAACATATACACAAACATACACATTAAATACTTTACAAAAGAGATCATCATCAGTGAATATCTATTAAACATCTTGCAACTTACTCTTTCTGTTACAGAAAAGCAAAATTTAGAAAAGTCATATTGTCAAAAGCTAATAGAAGAAGTAGTATTTAACTCAGAGGATTTTTTTCTGAAGTTAAAGATGCAGCTTTAAAATTACAAGGAATACATACTGAACTATGGTAAAAATAGGGGATTCCTTTGATAGGCCAAAGTTGACTTGATACCAAGAACAAAAATGGGCACTTATAGTCCTCTTCTACCTCACTCATGATAGTATTGGAACTTCTCCTAATCTAAGATATGTATAACTATATATATAACTATATACACATTTGTATTCAGAGCAGTAATCATTGGATTCATAGCGGACACCATTCAAGTTTTAATATTGCTTGGGGGAAAAACCTGAGAAGAACTAAACCACGAAATGGTCTGAAGGCCTGTAAAGTTTCCTAATGAGTTATAAAAATGGAAAAAATCTCTCTCCTTCAAAACCACAAATATATTTTCTGCACTTCTATAACTTAAAAATGACCAACATAATTCAAACCACATTTTAAAAAAAGCATTTGCCTCTGGAGGAGGCCTTTTGTGCTGAGTTTCAGTCAAACATGAATTTTTACATCTGATTTATATACCACTCAAAATGGAGTGTATAAAGGAAATCCTGACAGATCCTTAGAACAGCATGTGCCATAATAGAATATTTATACAGCTTTTCCATGATATAATTTATATGCAATGGGGTTTCAAATATTCCTAAAACTCACACAAGAGAGCATTATCAAATTTCTAAATGAATATTGCAGTTGGATTTCATTGTGAAGAATTTAGTTAGGGAAAAATAGCACACCTTATTAGTGTTATTTTGCAAAATGTGTACTTGGCTGAAATAAAAGTGAACTAATACTTATTCGATCAAAAAATTATAGTTTCTAAAATATCCTCCTCCCTGCAAAGAGTTACATAATTTAAATGGATCTTTTTTGAGTATTTCCACACTTCCTCCATAGCTTAATTTGGAGGGCTCTTCTTCCAACAGATAAATACAGAAGAGAAATTTATGTGAATTTTTGCTTCACACATGCAAGTAATTAACAATACTGTGTTATATAACTCAGAGTGAAAGTGAAAATAAGCTGTCCTAATGTAGATAGTAACATCTAACTTGAATTCCTCTTAATACCAAAGTTAATTTGCTATCAAGGTCCTGGATATTGTATCTTCTGAAAGTGTCAATAATCCCTTCTCATAAGTACAGAACGAACTATGGGAACACACTTAGTGAGGTAGGATTTCTCTATATCAATCATGCTAGGCACCATACTTTTTCTATGGAGATTTTTGCAGGTCAGAGTTTATAAATCTCTACATTTATGTGATTGTCTATTTTCTTTTATGTTTATTAATCCATCCACTCTGACAGAAAGGAATATCTAGAGGGAGAGGAAAGCAGTTTGTCACTTGTTGGCATGTGACTGAGAGTGACCCAGAGGTATTTAATTGCACAAAAAGGCACGCATCATGAGATACTTGATAAGTGTCACCACACACATGACACAGTTGTATGTGCTAGCAAACAAATTAAGCAGATTTCTGATCCTCAGCTCATAGGCTTTATTTCAAAATAAATGACCAAAAGAAATAAACAACACGGGTATAAATTACCTTAAATGTACATGGATAAGTAAGCTAAAAATAGCTCTCAGAAGTAGATAAAATTATGGGCTTCAGAGTTTAACATTTCTGGCTTTGAGTCCAAGTTCCACCATGCTAGCTGTATGACTTTGGGCAAGTTAAGCTTGGTTTCTTCACCTGTTAGTTGGGAATAACAATAGTACTATTTTATAGTGTTGATTGATTTCTATGAAATAATACATATACACTTTTGGCACAGTATCTGGAACATAATAAATTATCAGTAAATATTAACCAGTGTAAAAAAGACAAGGCTAACTTTAGTTTTAGTTGGGTCCCAAAAACCCTAGAAAGACTCAACCTGCCCCAGAGTCTCTTTCCTTTCAAGGTTCCTAAGTTTTCAGAGTTGGAGAGCCACTTCTCAGTCTCTTGCAGGACTTTAGTCAATTAGCAAAACTAATTAAATTCTATCTTTGCTTGAGATGTGTGTCACCTTATATCTGAAACATCTTAATGTCATCTAATGACTATTAAATATTCCACATTTACTGGATAATAAAACAGATGACCAGATGGGAAGGGATAAAAAAGGCATGAAGTTTGGCATTGAACAGACTTGTGTATTAATCCCAGTAAAACATATACTTATAGCTCTGTGACTGTGGACATACTACTTTACTGCTCAGCACCTCAGTTAATTCATCTTCAAAACAGGGGTACTGATGTTTGATATTGTGATGATTCAATTAACATAAAATTAGATATTCTTGAAGCTTTTAGTGCAGTGCTGGGCACATATAAAGTAGTCATCAAAAGTCAACTATAATTGCCATCGTCATTATCCAACCTTGTTCAGCTAACTAATTTCTGATTCTTGGACTTGCATTATTTCTCCAGATATATAGTCTACGTTGTTCAGGTTCCAAAAATCATTCAACAAGTGTTTATTAAGGACCTGTGTGTTGTTGGGCACCAGTATCCATGAGAAACATGGCTGGAAACATGACCCTATAAAGATGAGGAGAAGTCCCAAGGAAAAAGTCTTCACAGGGACTGAGAGCAGAGAAAGGGATAGAGAAGGAACAGTAACTCCAACTCTTTGGGTATACAATGGAAGCCAAGGATAAAAAATAAAACAAGAACATTTACATTATATTTCAGGTTGATCTATAACTGATCTGTGCATGGGCTAGGGGAGTGACCTTTTTCTCCCTCACCAGCTGCTAAATGCATGTTCCCAACAACTGGGTACACTGACTTCATCTGGTTTTGTATTTTATTAAGTGAAACCAATTTATTATTTTAAATAAAGAAATGGCATGATATAGGTGTTGGATGGTATTTATAACTTGGCCAGGTGTATGCAAATAAATTCCTGAAAGACTTTAATGCCAAAGGAGAAATTGATCAGTCTTCAATTTTTGTACCTGAGATATAGAACCAGGCACATTCAAGAGGGAAAAAGAGAGAAATACATTCTAAAGTATGATTTTAAGATTACAGAGAGTTTACCTTTCAGGGTGGTATAAAAATCGCTAAAATGAGGCCAAGAAAAGCATTGGAAAATGAAGCATAAGATACGGTAATGTTGCAAGTTCCAGTCAGAGCCATTGGATTGTGAGACTTCCTTAATTTACACTTGCAGTATAATCTGGGATCCTGGAAATAGTCCAAAGAGGTGTAAATAGCCCCATGAGGCCTTTAGGACTCAATGTATTCCATAACTAACTTGTTGTGAGTCCGTACTAATTGTGGAAGCCAGGTCTGCTTAAGGGGGGGACCTCTGGCAAGGCCATATGGAAACATAAAATGCAGCTGCACAGGACCTGTCAAGAAGACCGTTTGGAAGCTGCCAGCTGGTTGACAGCAAGGAGCCAAGAAGTTTAGTTTCCTTGGAGATCTACCAGGGCTCTGTGGCTTCCTGGCTTTCTATAAATCCATACCCCTAGAAGCCTAGACTCATTGGTGTAGTTTTGTAACCTTTTCTAAGAGAAAGGAAACAAGAGGGTCTCATCATTCAGGGTGTTTCTTAAGCTCTAGCTGAAGGGAATCACTACGAATGCCATTTCTTTCATGGATTCTCTGGATCTCCATGAACTTTAACTTCCCACCCAAACCCCATCTGCAAGCCTGTAAAAACTATTATTTATTGTTATTTTTAAACTTCATTTATTTATTTGCCAGAGAGAAAGAGAGAACCAGCAGGGGGAGCAGCAGAGAAGCAGGCTCCCTGCTGAGCTTGGAGCCCAATGTGGGGCTCAAACCCAGGAACTTGGATCATGACCTGAGCTGAAAGCAGGCACTTAACAGACTGAGCTACCACAGGCACCCCAATTCTGTAAAAATTCTTATAGGGTCCACACACTCTGAGCCAATAAGACTCCAAGAAAAAAAATTATGAATTCAGACATTGGGGGTCTGGAGTGTGTGTGTGTGTGTATGTGTGTGTGTGTGTGTGTGTGTGTGTGTGTGTGTGTGTGTGTGTGTGTTTAGGGGAAAGTTGGAGTCCTTAAACAATGAGACATAATGGAAACAGCATACCCTTTAAAATGGGGCAGATTTGGGCTTTCAGTCTAATAACTAACTGTGTACACTTGGATAAATTATAGTTTTGTATCCTCTTTACAAAGGCCAAGATAGGGTTAATAATTTCTATTTGGCAGAGGTGCTATGAGAACTACATTAGCTAACATCTATAAGCATCTGTCCTAGTTGCTGACACTTCATAGATACTCAAAATGGTATTGGTGATAAATATTGGTTTTAAAAATCTTCTGTTTGACTAATCCTACATTCAAAATTAATGAAGGAATGCTTTATTTCTGCATTATCATTTCTGTTGCCAGGACACAGGCTAAAAAAAGTTTCAAAATTAGTTGCATTATAGATTCAACAAGCTTTGGGGCACTAACCACAGAAACTAACTAATATTTATGCTATTGCTGCTATGGGAAAAATAATCCCTAAATTCCAGCAATTTTTGGATTATAAAAAATTTTAGAACTTTGCCTGTTCATAACTTGAATACTACTTTTTTAAAAAAATAAACTACAACATGTTTCTTAAGATAATTCTTAAAAGATAATTTGGACTAAATAAATGAGATAGCTGCACACAACTTCACCTTATCAAACTTTATACCTAGAAGATGACATAGAATTTACCTAACTCTTTTCCTCTAAGAAAATATATTATATACCAGCACATTTCAGACATTCCTTTGTTTTAAAGCATTCTCTGTACCCCACCACTATATAAAAAAGAAAAAGCTCCTCAGGACATATGTCTCTAATCTTTTCAGGTTTTGATTCTGCTACTCTAATAGTTTTACTCAGATAAATGGCATGGTAGTGTTGTTATCTATCATATCAGTAATAACTGGTTTTGAAGCCTTAATCATATCATCCTGTTGTTTAAAGATTTTATGACAAAATAGAAATTCCTAAATTGTCCTGTTACATGGCATTGTTTGGTGACAGAGATCAACTGTACATTAAACAAACCTGTCTTAGATAATTTTATTACTCCTTTCCCTTCAAGTGAGTGGGGGGTCTGAAAACGGTCTGTCTGGGCTGCACTTAAGTGCTATTCAAGTCACAAAGAGAAAGGAATGCGAACATCATAAGACAGGGACTACTCTATGTGTTATTGTGGATTTGAATTTTACTTACCCCTTTACTTACCAAAAGACAAAATATCCCCCAAATTTATATTTGTAAGGCATGCCAAATAGTAGATTCTTTTCTTAACTACGTGAAACAGATTTTATAACCCATTTAACACTGATGGTATTCTGATCTGTTTTACAGATTTAAGCCATGGTACAAATCAAATAGACTAACTCTGTAAGAAAAACCCCAAGCTTATTTTGATTCTTAAAAATTACTGTGGATGTCCTCACATAATTACAAATCATAAAAAATTGTGCAGGTAAATGTCAGCTTCATAAGCCATATAATGACATGGAGTTGGGAATAATGCTCACATTTTACTAGTACCTCCTTTTGAGGATAAATACTTACAGAAGATTTTATAATCTATTATAACTTAAATCTTCTGGGTATTTACCAATAGAAAAATTACACAGATTTTATAAAAATCATATTCAGATGCAGTAAAAAATGTAATCTTAACACATATTCTACGAGGTGTATAAGACTATTGTGTTTGGTGTAAATTAATTTCAATCATTGTTTCCAGTGTTAATACAACAATTTCTGAATCATTTTCAATAAATCATATTGTTGTAGAAAATACCATTTAATTCTGTTTTTTGCTTTAAGGCAGAATTATTCTAAAAACTACCCAAGCCAAGTGGTTATATATTCTTTTCTGAATCATTTTCTGGAAAGATTGTGTTCTTCAGTAATGCATTCTATCAGGAATTCTAGGTCTTTTATGTAGCCATTCATATTGTTCTATGTCTTTAATTTGGTCATTTGTTTACTCTGATTCTCAGTTGAATTAAAAATTGGAGTCCCTATCCTCTACAAAATTAAGCAGAATCACATTGTTTCTTTGATTGTTTCTATTTTTTTCAGATCAACTTACCTAATAACTTTAGATTTTTGCCCTGAGATCCTTATTAGTAAACTAATAAACTAGTTTGTATTATTTTAATGCAAGTCAGAGAAGAAAAAACTCATCGCCAACTAGATTCTCTGAAGGGGGAATGACAAGGCTATTACAAGAATTGTGCATTTCAGGTACTAACATTCCAAGAGCTGCAGGAAATAACAGACTAGCTAAAGAGCTCTCCCAATCCTGCCATCATTAGCTTTGAGTTCTGAATACTGGAGGGATTGTTGTTATTACTGTACTTCCTATGGGGGCCTGGAAAGGGAAGTTACAAAATTCAGAATCTTGAGAATCTTGAGAAGATTATCCAGCTTATTTCTCAATTCTACCTAAAAAGAAAGCTATTAGCATTTTTAAAAATCTCTTAGACAGGGCGCCTGGGTGGCTCAGTTGGTTAAGCCACTGCCTTCGGCTCAGGTCATGATCCCGGAGACTGGGGATCAAGCCCCACATTGGGCTCCATGCTCGGCAGGAAGCCTGCTTCTCCCTCTCTCACTCCCCCTGCTTGTGTTCCCTCTCTGGCTGTGTTTCTCTCTGTCAAATAAATAAAATCTTTAAAAAAACCAAACTCTCTTAGACAAATAATGAATAATTTAGAATAGCTATGATACTATTTTCTAGATATCTAAATTTTAAATAAATTTTCACTCAAGAATGCTAACTGAGACACTGAAAAGAAATCTCAAATAAGTTTGTAAAAATCAAATGTAATATAGGCCAGCTGAAATTTAATTTGTTCTAAGTATATCATTTTGTAGAAAGGTTAATACAGTAACTACAAACAGAATTCAAAACATTCAAAATATTTGTTTACAAATCTAATTAAATTCATGTAGTTCAACAAGACCTGTTCCTAATCTATCTATATTATGGGATTGCCTTTGCCCTTATATTGTTTTGTTGTTCTTCCTTTAAATTACAATATTTCTGGCAATATTTTTTCATGGAGCAGTTACTTCAAAGGTACAAAATAAAACAGCTTTCCTTAAATGAAAGCATTGCTGTTTACCATGTTTGCATCTGATGAAATTTATCTATAGGCAAAGAAATTAACACTTAACCAAAGACTTCCTGTTTATCAGATATTCGTATGTCTGGAAGGAAGAGGACTTCCATCATATGGCCCTCCATATTTACTTAGCCAAAATGTTTATGAAAGTGATATTTATAGTGATGGCTTTTCCCTGCACTTTAAAAAACCTATGTGTGTGTCATCTTCCCAACTGGATTGCAAGTTCCTTGAGGCCAGGAATGATGTATTTGTCTAAACATTATTCCCCACTGTAACTAATAAAAGGATTTGCATATAAAAAGCTCTAAAAATTAATATTAAAGGAAACTGGTTTTCTCACTGATAACCCTGAGGCCTAGTAAAATCCAAAAGCACCTTGTGAATAATTGAAGAATGAATTATACTTGTTATAGTTTCAATGATGAGTGCTTTCATTGCCTTCACAATCTTTAAAAATCAGATGTCTTCTGGACATCTCCATCTGGATATCCAGGTGGCAAATTAATTTCCTTAATGTCTCACACCAGAGTTACATCTCTCCTCAAATCCTAACTCTTCTTTTTTATTCTATATTTTGTTTAAAATCATAGTCATGTTCCCTGTGATGCAAATAAAAAACTGCAACATAATAACTGATTTCTCTTTTGCTGGTTCTTATTAATTCTATACCCATATTATATTCTCTAGCCATGAGGTAATGATTGTTCATTGGACCAAAAATAAAAATTACTTTTAAAATTAAAAATAGGATAAAATATAGAAGGATTATATTTACATATCATAAAAACAGATACAAAGGAAATTTATCTCTGCAATAACCATGTATTTGTCTAAATTGATTCAAAATTAAATATAGAAATAAACACATTAATCATTATAACAACTTACAATCTAAATTTAGATGGTCGCTTTCAGTTATCAACGTATCAAAAGAAGAAGAAATTGAGGAATAAATTAACATAGTCTACTATGGGATACTCTCATTACTGCCTTTCCTTCTATCCTAAGTCTTCTAAAGAGCTGATTTATGGAGTCACCATAATATTACTTTGAAGTAATATGAAGTAAATAGAATAAATATTCACTGGTTAGCCTTTGGCTTTCTACATACCACAGTCCAGACCATGCAACCAGAGCCAGAAAAATCTCATAGGCTGAATAATGAAAGACCAAAGGTAGATATTATATGTCTACTCATCAGAACAGAGTCATTCATCCTTCCTTCTTGCCAGGGCCAGGATCATGGCCCATATTTGTAGTGGTGCTACTGTTGCTCATATGGTGCTCCCTGATTCTGACACCTGTGGATTCTGGGCCTGTCTGCTGTCCTATCTGCATTTCTTTACCTTAAAGTCTTCTCTTGACTGGGCCTTTTGCCCCTATCAGATTCCTCCTGTGCATTTAAACTTTATTAAATCATACAGTACTGTCAGCTCTGTCTTGGGATTACATTCTTGGTCTTTCTCTCCAGGAAACAAAAACAAAAACAAAAGTATTTAAGAGGAGTAATGCAATGTGTTTAAATGTTTAACTTTAAAACTTACAAAAAGGTAGTGTGATGGATCTGCTACACTCTAATGAATACTATTCATAATTTTTATATAATTTTAGATTTAAAGAAGAGTTGCAGGAACAATATGAAGACTTTCCATATTCCTGTATATTTATGTTTTAAAACTATATAACAAAGGGTCCAGTTGCATTGATTCTTATAGGCAAGAGCCTTTTAAAAAAATATTTTATTTATTTATTTGACAGAGAGAAACACAGCGAGGGAGGAAACACAAGCAGGGGGAGTGAGAGAGGGAGAAGCAGACTTTCCGCCGAGCAGGGAGCCCAATGTGGGGCTCGATCCTGGGTCTCCAGGATCATTACCTGAGCCGAAGGCAGTCGGTTAACCAACTGAGCCACCCAGGCACCCCTAGGCAAGAGCTTTAACTTTTGAAAACTTTAAGCAATAATAACTTTCTAGTTTGCAGCTAATTACAGATTTTGCAGGATATAAAATACTTTCAAAATATCACATGAAAATGTTAAACTCAAACAGAAGTAGTACTGTCATCAGACATTACAAAGGGTTAATTTTTTTAAAAAATTAAAACTTTGAAAAAATTTTAATGGCAGTAAGAATTTGGAAACAAACATATTTTAGGAAATTAGCATAAATAATTATATTTCTTATGGCAAAAATAATGTGCTCACCTATACTGATATAGCTATTAGTTCTAACATTACCACCCTCAACTAACATCTCATAGTCTTCATTAAGAGTTTTACTGTAATTTTCCTAATATTCTAAAGAACTTTAGCATGTAAAACCGAAGGTCACAACCCAAAGTAAAAATGTATCATTAAGGTAGGTAATCCATAGCATTTGTAAATAGTTACTATTTTTATTTTCTAAGAAGTTTTTAAATGAAGTTGATTGGAAATTAAAATTTTACCATTTAAGTTTGTTGCTTTCTAATTAATTTTCAACATATATGTGGGGATGGATTCCCAATGAAAATGTTACTTGTGAGACGGAAATAAACATTTTCTGGGTAAGTCTTAGCTATTGAGAAATTGGGGGGTTATTTTTTTTTAGTATAATAGAATGTGCTTGTCTGGGATTAATTGTAATCTCTATGGAAATTAATTTTTTGGAAATCCTTTTTAAAATTATATTGGCATGATTATAAAGGTCAAGTGTGTGTGTGTGTGTGTGTGTGTGTGTGTGTGTGTCCATGTGTGCGTGTGTGTATATTTCTCCCATTCCTAGGGCATTCCTTGACCACTTATGGCATGAAATTCTTTCATTCATCTAATTTTGTATCTAAGGATCTATAACATCAGTTAGAACTTGGCTGCAAAACTAGGTGGGACTTTGATGTCATATATGGACTATACCTTATTGACAACTTTAATTTTATGATATATACTACTTTAATAAGTTACCTTGTTCTTTTATTTAGATATTTCTAATTACATAAGCTTAAGGAATACACATTTTAAATCTATCATCGTTTCTTAAGTGACATAAAGTTATTTCCCATTAGATCACCGTACATTGTAGTAAGCAACACCAGCCCCATTTGACATAAGAAGAAATTTAGGCAAAAGGGATTTATTTGATCAAGTCCAGAAAATATTTAAGAGGAGACACTGGGTTTGTGATTTAAATTCTCTAACCTCCCATGGTTCTGAACCATAATGCCTCAATAAGACACTTACTCCTAAAGAAATAATAGGGGTCTTATTTTATGTAGAACACATCTAAGTAGCTTCTAAATTCAAGCATGAATTTGGTTAAGGAATAATATTTATATACATGAAAAGTTAGCTATCAATATAATGTGTGTCAAACAGAAGGACACATACTCAGAGAAAATTGTAGGAGATACAGAGCAACTGGCATTCAGGAATCAGGACTATTATCCAGGCTGCCATTATTAGGAAGAGCATCACAGAGGAACTGAACAAAACTTGAAATGGTAAAACTTGGGTAAGTGGAGAAGGAGCAGGAGAGTATTTACAGAGTAAAAAATATGTGTGGAAATGGCAGTGCAAAGGACAACTTGGGGATTTTGTTAATCAATCAGATTGCCTAGAACAGACAGAATTGTGAATGTCAAACTTGAAAAACAAAGATGGAAAAGAACTGTACACTCTTGATAGGTTGAAAATTGGAACTTTCGTCTCTCTCTTCAAGGATAAAGTAATGTTAGTTATATTAATTCCGAAAGTATTCAGAGTAAATTAATAAGCATGAACTAGGTTGCTAACTATAAGAAATGGGATTTACGCAATTGTAAATCTTGAGCATAATTTCCCCAATGTTTCTCTCCTAACATGCTTTCCACTCATCATGTTTTATAAAAGATTCTGAAGACCATCGTACTTCTGCTTGTGTTTTGGCAGACTCATGGTTTAGAAACCTTTTCTATGTTTAACCATTTTGTACTGACTGTCTCTTTCTGTATTTGGAATGGTTAAATACAGGTTTTATTCCTTTCTCACTATCAATATTATTTAACTTTGCTATAGGTCATCTTTAATATAAAAAGCAGGTGTGTATGATGGCACACATTTTTAGGTATTCCTATACATATTTCATTCATTTTACTGCTCTGGTCATGCTCAGGGAAAATTTCTTTTTGTAATTAGTTGATCCAAATTCTTCCCTTAAAACTAAGTTTTATGTTTTAACTTAGTGAGAAAGATTAGTCCAGGCATCTCAATGTTTGTCCTCATGGATGGCTACATGGAAATTACACTAGTATGTTTCCTTCTCTAATACCACTGACCTCAAGATTGAGAGAGGTCTTGGTTAACCTGAAAGAAAAAAAATCATCAAGATATCAGTAGCAAAATTCTTACTGTGCCCTTTAGCTTTTGCACTGATAGAGAATAAACAAACAAAAACCACGAGTGAATGGAGAAATGAATAAAGGGTTGTCATACATTCAAGAAGTGTTATTGAGTACATACTGTGTGCCAGGTTCTGTTTTAAACACTGGAGATACATTAGTGAAAAAGTAACAATCTCTTTCCTTGGCTAGGTGACAGTCTAATGGGGGGGGGCTAGTAAGCAGTTAACTTAAAGAATATGTAAGTTATGTCAGAAAATGGTAAATGCAATTGAGAGTATAAAATGCAATACCAGATAAGAAGGATGAGCAAAGATTGAACATCCCTGAGAAAATGACAGTTGATCAGAGTTGTGAGGAGAGTCAGTCATGAAGACATCTAGGGGACAGGGTTCCATGCTGAACAAAGACACAAGGGAACACTTGAAAAAATTTCAAGTGATGGACTTTCCCCCTCTGTTTGCATTAAGTTATGCCTCCTGCAGGCTCTTGGGCATACCAGTCACTAACTAGCCATAGGGTCTTCATGCAGGAAAGGCAAGAACATCATTTCTCTTTGATACCAAACTACTTTAGGATTCATTTCTCCTTTCTCTAGCTGCTCTCTGGCTTCCCAGAGTCTCATTTTCCATCTTTCTAGGTCCATCTTTTCCACTGGCACACCGTGTTGCAATTTTGTTTTAGTGAAGATGGAGTTGTGCTACAGTTAATCAAAGAAGGAATTCAACATTTGAGTTATTGGAGTTAAAAAGCACGAAATAATTATACCTATCATTATTTTTATTTTCAATTATTTTGACTATTCTGACTATAGACTACTAGTATTATGCATATAGAATAAGTTTATGTAAATTGAGACATGTAAAAAGAAATTTTGCTCATAAAAGCAACTCTATATACATATAAATGAAGCAAACTGTTGTAAAATGTTGATCCTCAGAGATAGCAAGTGCCTTCATTTACATACCAAATCAGGAAAAAAGAAGAGCATATATGTGGTTGTGGTATTTTTATATGAAACATTCTCTTACACATGATAAACTCCAAACACATTAAGCTACCACTATTATCCACAAACTTTTGTTTAAACTATTATATTGCAAGTTCTGCCTTTTTCAATGACTGTCATCTCATTTCTATTATTTTTACTTCAAGACTCTAATTGTTTCTTTTGTAGGATCTAACTGACTACTATCCTTGGCAATCCGCTTTATGGTGCTTGCATTTGCAATAATTGTTTGGACAATTTGCCATGTAGTACAACTGGAAAACATTTTACTAGTTCAGGTCTAAATCTTTACAAACACTCTCAGTTTTATAATGAGCAATATAGCTGTTAAAGTAGAAATGATGTTTCCTACCTTATACAGCATGTAGGTTTCTTGTCAGTTAAAAGAAAAATAAGTAAATTTCAATGCACTGAAGTATGGGTGGGTAATCCTCATGATGAATAAAAATTAATTGTTTTATAGACTTAACAGTAGTAGAAGTAAAATTTATATTAATGTTAATCTATTTCATTATGTAAACCCTCTTCTCTCCTCACCCCATAAAAACTGTTAATAGCAGAGTATTTTTACTGAAGGACTTAATTTCACACTAACCATACCTTCATAGAGTAAAAGCTAGTGTAGAATAGTAGCATAAACCAGGGTTTCTCAAGCTTGATTGCACAAAGGAAAAGGAAAAATAAGGCACCCATATGCAGGTCCTACTACAAAGACTAACTGAATTGGTCTAGGGCAAGGTTCAGGGCTAGGTATTTTTTAAAAAGCTCCCCAGGTGATTCTGATGTGCCCCAGGATTCAGAATAACTGGTGTAAAAAAAAGACCTAAACATAGGTGTTCTGAATTATAATTATTTAAAAAAATTGGAAATCATTTTGTTTCAGTACATACCAAAAAATAATACTATTTAAGCAAAAAGAAAGTTAGTAAATCTAAACGAAACAATGCTTTTGTAGGTATGGTGAGAGAGTTAAGCAAGAGTAGGAACATTAAAGATAAAGTTAATTGCTATTTAGAATTAAGTCAACTTTCAAGAGTTTTCTTTTACAAGTCTGTCTTCTTGAAAAAAATGTATACTTTATGATTCAGAAAATCAAGCTTTTAAATGCAATTTGCAATCAGATTGTAGGCTCTAACCTCCTTCCAGTCTGATGTCTCTTTATAAGCCCACATATGTGCACAGCTGCTACTGCCTCCCTGGGCTCCCTCCCTTCCTTGAGTTTAGGGTAGTGCTCCTAATATTTTTTTCTGTAGGACCCCATGCTTCTTCAGTCATGAATGGTACAATTGTGATTTTTAAACTGCTGGTTTGTATTTATATTTCTTTAGACTGTAAACTTTATGAAGGCAGTTTGTTTAATCTTGGCTTATGCTCGTGGTTTAACTTCTAGTATAATGTCTAGCAAATATTAAATATTTGTTGAATGAATACACACCAAGGTTTGTCTAACATTATTCTGAAATAGCACGATGTCCAACAGAAGGACAGTCCTTTAAGCCCACTTGATAGAAGTATGCTTCAGAGGGTAGACTGCAAAGTCTATTGTTGCCTTGTTAAGAGTGTGGCAGAAATTCTCATCTTTGGCAATGTAGCTGTGTCTTAGCAGAATCTGGCTTTTGTACCAGACTCCTTCTGCAACCCCGTCTGTGGCTCAGCATCTTCAGTCAAAAGGCTCCTTACCTTTTGGTTCATATTTGGGTCTCAACTTGTCCTTCCCAAGTACCATATTGCTCTTGTATTGATCTCCAAACACAGTTTTATCTTACTAAGTCCTTCTCACTTCACCTACTTAGGATGTCTTGGTAATAAACTTTGCTCTAGGGGCGCCAGGGGGCTCAGTCAGTTAGGCGTCTGCCTTCAGCTCAGGTCATGATCCCAGGCTCCTGGGGTCAAGCCCCACACTGGGCTCCCTGCTCGGCGGGAAGCCTGCTTCTCCCTCTCCCACTTCCCCTGCTTGTGTTTCCTCTCTCATATGCGTCTCTTTGTCAAATAAATAAATAAAATCTTAAAAACGAAACAAAACAACTTTGCTCTATTTAATTAGGGATCTAAAGGCCTTCAACTGGGATAGTCATCCTAGCACTGATTTGCTCCTCCCTCCTTACTCTATCTCTTCCAGCTGTAGGCTCCAGAGAACGATAGCATAATGTTTGTACTGTAAGCTTCCTAAATCAGCTGGACTTCTTTCCTTGAACAAACGTGTTCATTTGCAGCATTTCTGAATCTGCTTACATCTACTTCACTGTAGAACCTAGGTAGAACCAATAACTGTTAGATGTTTTCTAGCATTTATTATTGAAATTAAGATTAGAAGATTGTGAAGTATAATTAGGTGCTTGTGATAATTATATTAATAAAGATTCTTTTTGTTAAAAATATTGTCTTCTATTTAAAGAGATTTAACCAAACAAAGTCTATGTAGGGGGCACAGTAGGTTAAGCATCTGACTTCAGCTCAGGTCATGATCTTGGGGTCCTGGGATGAGCTCCGAATCAGGTTCCCTGCTCAGAGGGGGTCTGCTTGTTCCTCTCCCTCTGCTCCTCCCCCTGCTGTACTCTCTCTCTCTCTCTTTCTCTCTGTCTCTCTTTATTTCCCTTTTTCTCTCAAATAAATCTTTAAAAAAAAGACAATCCTCATAGTGGAGAAAATATTGACAAATCATGTATCAGTAAGGGACTTATATCCAGAAGAATTCTTACAACTCAATAATAAAAAAAAAGAGAACTCAATTTTAAAATAAGCTAAGCATCTGAATAGGAGTTTCTCTAAAGAAGCTATTTTAATGACCTATAAGCACATAAAACAATACTCAACATCATTAGGAATATGCAAATCAAAACCACAATGAGGTATCACTTCACTAGTGATTCATTCACCCACTAGAATGATTATGATCAATAAGAGGTAATAAAAAGTGTTGGTAAGAACTTGAAGAAATTAAAAGCCTCATGCATTAATAGTGGGATTATAAAATGGTGCAGCCACTTTCTAGGAAAATAGTATGACAGTTTCTCAATATGTGAAATATGGCATTACCATAGCCCAGGAATTTCATACCTAGGTCTAAGGTCCACACAAATGTAAATGTTTATAGAAGTACTACCCACAAACACCAAGAGGTAGAATAATCTAAATGCCCAACAACTGATGAATGAATAAGCAAAATGTGTTATATCTATATAATGGAATACTATTAAGCAATAAAAAGAAAGTACTGATACGTGCTACAACATTGATGAGCTTCAAAACATTATGCTCTATGGAAGAAGCCAGACATGAAAGAACACATACTGCATAATTCCACTTCTGTGAAATATCCAGATTAGGCAAATATACAGAGACAGGAAGATTAGTTAGTGTCTCTAAGGTTGGGGTGAGAAATGAAGAGTGATTCTAAGGAACATGAGGTTTCTTTTTGGGGTATTAGAAGTATTTTAAGATTAGGTTTTGGTGATGGCTGCACAATTCTGAAAATATATTAAATTTGCTAAAATTATTGTATTGTACACTGAAAGTGGGTGAATTTCATGGCATATATAATTCAATAAATCTGTTAACTTTAGAAAACATTACTGATTTTGTATGGATATATGGATTTTATGATAAATAGACTTCTGTAGATCTACTGCAGAGTTGAGTTTAATGGAAATTAGAAATAAAGTCTGTTTCTCCTAAAATTTAGCAGAGAAGGTATTGTGTTTTAGACAAGATTAGAATAATAGAGTGGCAAGACAATGAATATAGGTAATATATAAACTCTCACATGAAAGGGTATATTAAAATGTAAATTCTATACATAGAATGTGGATAAGCTTCAAAGGATACCTGAGTACCTCTCCATGAATGTTGTAGCTAATTCTGCTGTAGAAATAACGAATATGCTTGATCCTGTCTTTATGGTATGTTAATTTAAAGATGGAACAACTTCCACTCAATAACATTTTTCTTATTGTCTCAATAGGAAATGATATTAACTTCATTTTTGTGCAAAGTTCAAAATGCCAACATAATAACAACAGCTAATACTTACTGATTGCTTGCTGTATGCCAGACATTGAATGGCTTAAATCCATTTCTTCATTTAGTGTATTATATTGGTATAAATACTTTCCCTATTTGGTTTAATTGAAGTTTTTTTCTTGTGCCTTTTCTCCTGGGCTTTCCTCGACTCTCTTTTTCTCTTTCCCCTCCCACCTTCAGCATAAATGTTACTATTCATGTTTCAGAGTCTCATTTCTTAAAAACAATCACTTTGTTCATGTTGCCCTGCCTTTAACCAAAAACCAATTTGACATTGGAGAAATATATCAAATGAGATTTTATGCTGAATTTTTACTGATTTATTCAAAATGTTCAAGGGGTTTGTATATGTGAACCTGCATTAAGTCCCTGAAATGTGGGCCAAAGGGGAGGAAGTCTTTGAATATGAAGTGGTAGATTGAGCAGGAGTATGGAATCTTTTGTGAAGAGATCTGCAACAGAGGATGGGAAAAAGAAAACAGTTCACAAAAGGTGTGGGTGAAGGGTGGCAAAGAAGACATGTAATGCAAAATGTGGACCTTTGTGAGGGATGCCTCAGTGCATTGCATTAATAATTTGCATATTAAGAAGTCATGAGTCTTCACGTTAATGAATCCCTAACTAGTCTCTGACACAATAGACTGAACGGTCCCTGGAGGAGTCATTATGGCCTATCATGTCAATGAGTCGCATGTTAATGACTCTCTTACATGCTCATCAACAGGTAGCCTAATAGGCTCCCATTGAGTTCTTTTTCATTTGCTTTTTAAATGTATCCTTGCCTCCCTTCCTTTTGTAACACTATTGTGAAGAATTGACAAAAAGGTGCATTAAGATGATTTTAACATGTGATGTAAGTTCACAAAAGCATTAAGTTCAGTGCTTTAAGACTTACTTCTTTGCCTAGAAAACTTCTCAAATGCAGTTAAATACAAATCCAGTCAGATAATAAGGTTCTTATTTGGATTTTAACATAAACCATCCAACCCAATTTACCATATTTCTTTTCCCTGATATATCAATTTATGCTGTGATTAGCACAAGTAAAAAAGCTAGTTTGGAAATATGTTGTGAAACTGAATTGCTTGAACATGGAAATAAATTAGAACAGATTTCATATAATAAACACTCATTAAAACTAAAACAGTATCTAATAGTATAAAAAATTAAAAATAAAGAGGAAATAGCAGACATATATTAATTTCATAGCAATAGATAAATGAGCTAAAAATGATGTAACTTTTCAATTTAACAATTCAAGGTAGTCACAGGAAGGCATTATTTTAACTTTTTTAACTTGCTTTGGTACTCCTTGATTTTGTTGGTTCCATTTATTATATTTAAGGTATCTGGTGCTTTTTTACAAACATAAAATCTATGGTTGCCTATAAAAATACTGAAGAATTATTCTCCCAGTATTTCTACTGAAGTACACACCATCTTGCCTGATTTACTTTCCAGATGAAGGAAGGAGTATTGACACATGCTTGAAATTCTTTGTCAAGAAACAAAAATGGGGTAGAAGCTGGGGGAGAAAGTTGGAGAAGTTTCTTAGCACTTTGTTCCCCATCCAAAAAAAAAAAAATTAATGGGGCACCTGGGTGCTCAGTGGTTAAGCCTCTGCCTTCCACTCAGGTCATGATCGAACCCCACTTCAGGCTCCCTGCTCAGCAGGAAGCCTGCTTCTCCCTCTCCTACTCCCCCTGTTTGTGTTCCCTCTCTAGCTGTGTTTCTCTCTGTCAAATAAATGAAATCTTTAAAAAATAACAATAATAAATGAACAACCAACCACTTGTAAACATTGCTATTTTGAGGAACAATTGAGGGCAAAGATGCTCAAGTAAGCAGCTATAGGCTGGTACTCTGACCATATCATACCTATCACCCTCCATTTGGCAAAAATTCTTTTTGAGAGGTGTCACTTCTTAAATAATTTGATTTCAAAGTCTGGAAGTCTCATGCTCTTTTGTGTTGATTCCATCTCCTAAGCCTTCCAAACATACACTGGATATCAATTTACATTTTAAATTACTTTTTCTTAAAACAGTTTCAAAACAATTATGTAACACAAATACTAAAGGCCTTATATGTCAAAGCTCAGTATTTAACAAACCAAATAGCTTAGCAATACTTACAGCAATACTTACCACAAAGAAAACGTATTTAATCAGAGTTTCTGTAATTGCAATTAGCCGGACCTGTAGTCAATACTCTGTGATAGTGACTTTTTATACAACCACAGATAAATAACATTGTCATGAAAAAAAGAATGCTTGCAACTTAATATCCTTAGGAAAAATATACACATGATAATACTTGATATTTTTTGGAAGACGGAGATGGTATAAAACTCTTAGCAATCACTTTGTAGAGGAACTCTGGAGAATAAGGATGTCACACTTCTGAAGTAGTAGGACTCTCAGCTGAATAATCACTAGTTTCCTGTCACCCACTTACTTCATGGGTGACAATTACTTCCTTTAAGAACTCAAGTAAAAATAAGGCCTTCGGGCCAATAATTTTAAGAACTTTTTCTGATATCCCTCTGTTGTGTATTCTTTAGTTTTTCCAGTACTTACTGCTTAAAAATATTCACATTTCTCTTTCAATGTAATGTAAATGGTAGGTTGTGGCAGAGTCATCCCTTAAGCCAGGTTTACCCATAAGTTTTCTTCACTTAAAATTAATGGATTCTGCTTATAATTATATCTCCTCCCAAAGCAACCTATAATTTTTGGTTCATTCTTGGACCTCCAAGAAGATACTTAATTCTTCACTAGATGGTCACAGTGTAGTACCTCTTTAGGAAGTACACATTACCACAAAATGGCACATGCTGCCCAGATTCAATCACAAAATTTAAATCTAAATAGTCTTTTTTTTTTTTTTGTCCCGATTCCTATGTGGTAAGGTGAGCAAGAAAAAATAGCACCCAGCACTTTGACATGGCAAGGGAGATTTGAATGGGCAATCCTTAGTAGGCAACCAAGTCACAAAATGAAGTAACTTTGGAAAAGAAACTTACCAAAGGATTCTTCGACAAAGGTATGTTTTTCAGTTATTGAAATTTCCTGTACTGAGAAGGCATAGTACCATTGTTTTCAGTACGTTTTCAAGATCAAGCACCAAGGCAATGGGCAATGCTGTAACTGAGAAATAGAAATAGAAAAGATTTTTAGGAATGTAGTAATTCAGCTTTATGGAAAACAGGGAGGGAAATGACTCAATAAAACCATCTGGTCCCTAATGTTGTGGCATGTGCTTAGTTTCTTGAATGCTTGAACTGTTCACTACAGTTTACTCAAGAGGCTTGTGGTTTGCCATGGTTTATGATTATATTTTATAAGTAATAAATGAACTTACATGATAGGTATTATCCAATACATTTGTTGATCCAACCAGTTGTGATTTGGGTAATATTCTGTTATTTGAAAAGTTTTACCTAGACATAAGTAAAATGATGTGGAAGTAAATGATTCTGTAATCTTTACTACAAATAATATAGGATTAGCTCACAAACTGTGCAGATAGGACTTCTATCAATTTGAACTGATAATGCTGACCACAAGATTTTACCAAGAGTTTATTTTTGACTGTATTGAAATTTTAATTTAGCAGCCATTTCTACTGATTCTATTTGCATTTTATTTTTAAAAAAATACTTGATGAAATTTCCAAACTAAGTATTTGAAATTATATTCATAGATACTCCTATTTTATAAATATAGAATGCAAAAACTGGAAGGCATGTTATTTAATAGCAAAACTAAAAAGAGCAAGTTCATTCCAATTTGAGCAATGAAAGGGTTGATGGGTAGTGGCCACCTGGCTGTGTGGAGAAGGTTCATAAAAGTTGAATCTGGTCTCAGCAAGAAAATCCGTTGATCTGTTATCAATGCTTGCCATGGGTACTAGAGAGGGAGGCCAGTTGAGGGCATTGTATTTGATACAATTAGCTGTAATCTAATTCGGAGCCTTCACTTTGAAGATAAGGAATGTGATGCCCCAAAAACCATGTTCCTTCCATATTAGTTATTAGTCTCCAGATTCAGCATTGAAGGGAGTATAAAGCCATTTAAAAATGTTGAGTTTTTTCCTTTGGGATTATTTCTCACTTCTTTCAATCCATGTTAATAATGTGGAGCTGTCTTCATTTTACTGTCCTTTCTTTATCATCAAGAAACTAAATGTAATTTGTCTTTTCAATCTAAATTCTTTGGGCATCATGCCTTTAATTCTTTTTTCCTTAGATAGTTCTGCTCACAAATAGAAATTTACCTCTTTAATTCTGTCTTTTGATTGAATATTTCACTTTTTCAGTTTTATTCCTGATCAAGAGATGACTACTGGTATTGTAACACCAAAGGAACAGATATTAAGCTATAGTAGTTAGTTAATGTATTATCAACATTACCTCTCATTAGGTACAAGCTTTTGTTTTCCTCCATCCTCTAATTCAGAAGTGGCTAAAAAAAAAAAAAGAATACTAGAAAGTGTAGTTTCAGGAAAATATCACCATAAAATTACAGTAATAAATAGTATACAATATTTAATTATTATTCTAGGAAAGTCTTTTCAGTATTTCTAGAAGTAGACATTTGTCAATGCCAATGCCAATGCCAATGTATTCTTTTTAAGTGACTTAAAAAAAAATCTCAAAGAGGTGCCTAGTTTTTCTAATTTGAAACCTCTCTATTTATTTTCCTTTCTTTCTTTAAGGGAGGAAGAGGATAGAGGAAACAAAATGAGACCAAAGAGGATAAGCTGAACTGCTTGAGGAGTTCAACATTTATTTACTTTTTAGCTGTTTCAGAGTGAAAGGTGGTGCCCAAGAATTCCAAGTTTGGTTCTCTCTGAGCAATGCTGAGCACACTGCAGCAGTGTTAAGGAGACACAAAGACAAGTCATGACTCACTTTGAGAATGATCCTTTTTTTATGTCAACTTTTTTATACCTCTTGGAACAGAGTTATACTTCTGTTGCCTACAACTCAACCCTGACATTTACCCAGACTGGTTGGGTCATTACATCATACCAGACTCAGATTGTGTGGAACAGGTCTCCGAGAGGGTTCACCCATTTAGGAGACATATGAGTTTTTTAGCACAATGGCATTGCAGGACCTTAGGAAAACCATATCATTACTTACACAAAAATGACTACATTTCAACAGTGCTAAAATTAGATCCAAAAGCAGAAGTGCTTCATACCCAGAAACTAGTAGTAGTACAGTAGTATTAATATAGTACCTAAACCTTGACACTGAGTAATTATAAGAAAGTGTGGATTAACATTCCATGCACATTGTATTTGGAGAGGACATTTTTCAATAAAAGGTTACTTTTACTGAAGATCTAGTAATTTTTATTTGGACGATGGTTTTCTGAGAAGGGCATTGTAAAAAGAACTAAGCAAGTACGCTATCATGGGCTGCAAATTTTACTCTTGAAGTAGCTTGTGGTTTAAAGATATGAGAGCATATAGTGTAAACTTTTTTTTTTTAAAATATTTTATTTATTTGACAGAGAGAAACACAGCCAGAGAGGGAACACAAGCAGGGGGAGTGAGAGGGAGAAGCAGGCTTCCTGTCGAGCAGGGAGCCTGATGTGGGATTCGATCCCGGGTCTCTGGGATCATGACCTGAGCCGAAGGCAGTCGCTTAACCAACTGACCCACCCAGGTGCCCCGAGAGCATATAGTGTAAACTTTAAAAACTACAGATAACTCCAAGTGAATGGAAAAGGATGGTACTTGGGTACCATGGCAGTGTAGAATGTGTTTAGCACATGTCACTAATAACAATAATAATAACAATGGTGATAATAATGATAAATTTATTAAACACTTGCATGTATTGAGAACTATGCTAAACAATTGCCCTGTATAAGGAGCAGGCAATATTTTGGAGAAATTTTTGAGGCATAGAGAAGTTATCATATCTGAGGTCACATGGTTAGTAAGTGGCTTAGTAAGTGGTAAATAATAGGAAAGAATGAGATTTGCATCCATATCTTTCTACTTTTTTCACTCTGGATTGACTCTATGAAAGAACATAGACATGGTGACCAAGAAACTTGAATATAGTTCTAGTTTAGCTACAAGTTAGTGTGTGTGTGACTTCTGCCATATTGTTTAACTAGGCTTCAGTTTCTCTCTCTGTAATATGCTGGGATGGGACTATCCCAAGTATGAGGCCTTTTACAGATCTGAGATCCTGTGAACTGAAGGAGTTTGGCATAAAAAGTAATGTAAAGTTTCTGAACTTACATGAAGCTCAGAGGTACAGAGTCTATATAAACGACTCAAGTTTTGAGTAATTGCTGACTCAGAAACACAAGTTATTGTTTTTCTGTTTCTATTAGGTTGCAAATACATTTCAATTCTGAACTTATCAATGTTTTATCATTTTATTCTATAAGGAACACAAACTGGTCTATTTTTCAGTGTATTTATTTTCTGGGTATATGTGATACATAAACGATTATTTTCTTTTGTGCATAGAATTGCAGCCCTCTTTCCATAATTAGATGTGAATTGCTGAAAATTCAGAGATATAAGGAGGCACTTCCTGTATTACCTCCCTAGATTCTTTGTGTTTTCCTATAGCCCTGATAGGAACGGTTATTTAGATCAGATGTTTTCAAACACTTGAGCATCTCTGAGCTTCTACTAAAAAATGCAGATTCCTACTCTCCATCCAGACATGTTGATTCAGGTCTGGTTTGGGGCCTCCAAAGCAGCATTTGTAATGAGTACCAGGTTATTTTCACACAGAAGGTCAGTGAACTACATTAAAGTTTGTGACTCTTCAGCTGGCTGACCTCGTTCAGTTTTTCATTCTTCTTAATATGGGCTTCAATCTTTAATTATTCTTAAACTATCTTAAATTTATGAGCTTCAATCTTTCATTCTTCTTAAATTGTATCTTAAATTTCTTGACATGTTTAGAATAACTTTTTTTTAACTGATAAGGCATTTGTACATGATACATTAAGCTTAGAATTGCTGTTCTTACAAGTGTTATTTCTTGTTTAGTTTTCAAGTTAGAGGCCACATCCTCCTGGGCACTTTTCCTACCGCATACTACAGCCCACTGAGCACACATTTATTACACTGCTGGGTTATTGCTTTATTTAGTTGTCTGCCTTTCCCACTGGTTTGTGTGTCCTTTGACAGCAGGGACTCTGTCTTATTCATTGTGATGATCTAGTACAATATTTGGAAATTTGTGAGCACTCTAATATTTGTTCAATAATGACTGATTGAATTAATTAATATGGATTGCTATATTTTTAAGCTACTATTATATTTCATATGGATCATATTGATTGAAAACCATTAATTTCTTTATATAGTCAAAACATTTTTTATCTACTTGAGGCCAGCACATGAAATTTCAATGTTATGTCCTATTTCTTTGAAGTGGGGGAAAATTTAAATGGTAAAGATGATGCAAGCCTTTGTGCAATGACATTATGAGAGAAAAAAACCAATAAAATCTGGGCAATTTTGATTCAATAAACACTAATTTTCACTTCCCATTTGGTCAAAAGCCCAAAGGCTTTCTAAGCCTAACATGTTTCCTCAGTGAAACTCATTGCTTTTCTTTACCCTTGTTTCTTCTCCTGAATTCTCTATCTCAGGTGATGCTAGCTCCATCCTTTTAAATCCTCGAACTAGAAGCCTCTGCATTAGCCTTTATTTCTTTCCACTCTTAGGTGTTTTCTAAATATTAGAAAGCATGCTACAAAGTCATAGCAAACTAAAGGGAAGGGGCAGTGGGCATAGGTAAGCCAAATAGACTCAGTCCACTGAGATGCACCACATCTTTATTGGGGTTTACAAGTTTGGCCTCACATCAAAATCATCTTGGAAGTTTCTCAGCTCTATCATACTCCATTCCTTCCTCACCTCCATGTGCAGGTCTATTAATTTAAAACTTACAGAGATCAGATCTTGTGCTTCTGATATAAAGGGAGATTTGGGGAACTGTTATTATATCAAGAGCTATAGTATTTATGGGAGAAGGGAGGGACAAGGCAGCAGAGTTCGTGAACAATAGAGATGGTTAAAGTTCCATTATAAGCTTGATCTCTAGTTCCTTAAAAATTCATCTAGATAGAATGCACAAATCTAGCAAAACTAGTAGGCTACTACTTAGGCTGGCTAGTAACTACTTAGAATGTTATGGACTGAAGTGAACAGTGTGGATGGGAAGGCATTTTATTTTTCCCCAGTGAAGAACTAGAATAAAAGCCAGGAACCTAAGCATAACTTGTAGGTCCCTTGTCTAAGTATGTGAGATTAAGGAAGAAAGTGCTTCTCATGGGTACCTGAGAAGTAGATACCCAGCCCATTAGAGATCAGAAACCATGCTGCACATTAATTCAACACCTTCCTGACTTGGAATGCAGGGGCCTTAGTTAACTCCCAGATTTAACTCTTCCTTACTTAGGTTTTAGGAGTGAAAATGGTAGATCTCTAAATCTCATGGATGCAACGAAGGTCAGGCAGAGAAAGCCATTTTATTTATTTATTTATTTATTTATCCACTAAAGAGAAAGTTATTTAAAAAAATCTATCTACAGGGGCACCTGGGTGGCTCAGTTGGTTAAGCGACTGCCTTTGGCTCAGGACATGATCCTGGAGACCCAGGATTGAGTCCCACATTGGGCTCCCTGCTCAGCGGGAAGCCTGCTTCTCCCTCTCTCACTCCTCCTGCTTGTGTTCCCTCTCTTGTTGTGTTTCTCTCTGTCAAATAAATAAATAAAATCTAAAAAAAAAATCTATCTACAAGGAATTTTCAACAAATCATACTGTCGCCACATCAAAAGTTGTGGCTCAAATTTGATTTCTCTCCTATCCTATTTCCTCATTGGCATCATCTTAAACCCTCATCATTTTGTGCCTGAAATACTGTAGTCTTCTCATGGTTAGTCTATCTGTCTCACTGTGGCTCATCCTATCCAGGTTCTCCTTAGTAAAGTCCCAAAATATACCTCCGGAGACTGGTTCTGAAATAAACATTAGAATATGTCTCTCTCCTGTTGAACTCCCTTTCCCCACCACCCTCTGCAGTGGCTAAAAAGTGCATAAAGAATTCAGCCCCACTCTGTTTTGTAGGCTAAGCCCTTTAAAACTGACTCAAATTTTGTGAAAAAAAAAACTTGTGGATTTTTAAAAGATTTTATTTATTTATGTGAGAGAGAGAGAGAAAGAGAGCAAACACAAGAGCCCAAGCATGGGAAGAGGCAGAGGGAGGGGAAAGAGCAATCTCCCTGCTGAGTAGGGACCCTTATTTGGGGTTCCATCTTAGGACCCCAAGATCATGACCTGAGCCAAAGGCAAATGCTTAACAGACTGAATGACACAGGCACCCCAAAAACTATTGTGGAATTTTGATTAGAATTGGATTGAATCTTAGATCAGTTTGGGAGAGAATTAATACTTTAATATATCTTATTCCTATCTATGAACATGGTATGTATCTCAATTTTTTTTTAGGTTTTTAGTATTTCTTGATACAACTTTATTGTTTTCCTTCCAGGAGTCTTACACATCTTCTATTAGTTTTCTTCATAGATACTTGGTGTAATATTTAAAGTCAATGTATTTCAGCTTCTTTTTCTTATATTTATCCCTGAATCTAAGATTTCTTTCCTATATTTATGTATTTACATGTTTTATAAGACACTATTATAATAATACAAAGTTTATTGCCCAATTTTTTTCCCTCAAATTAGTTAAAAGCAGGTTTATTTCCTTTCGGTGCAATCATTTTTTTTTTAATTAAAGTACCTTAGAGAATTAAATTAGAAAAATGACTGCATCTTGGTTAGTTAAAAACAGAAGGCTTTAAATGACTACGATTTTCCCTCTACAAGTGAGATTTTCAACACTGTTATGGAGATAAAGAAAAAGCAAGAACAACTAAATGATGTTTAAAGGTTTATATATTTTTAAGCCCCTATATATCATGTATTTGGAGAAGGAAAAAATGCATGAGCTTGGAGTTAGATTCCACAAAAATAAGTTTTTGCATAATTATTGGCCTTATTAAACAACACAGATTTATAGATTCAGTATCAGTTGTAACTACTACATTTTTCCAACGATATATTTATGTAGAAATATCATTTTCTTTCATGGACCTGCTGGAAAATACCAAATATTTTTGGTAAAGTTAAATTAAGCTTATAAATATATTCATAAAACTGAATTACCTTCTTGTGTAGTCTAGATGGAAGAATTTGTAGTTTTTTCATGATTTGTTGAAAAAAGATTGGCTTTCCTGGGATTTGGAGCAACATTATCCATGCAATGAAGAGTAGACTCTATTACACGACTTTATTAGCTATTGCCAGGTCTCTAGATGCATTTTACTGAATAAAAAAAGTCATTGAGAAAAGTCATTATAAGAAAATTCAGCTGAGATAATACAAGAAAATGTGGACACTGGCCCAATCATTTCTGATAGATTGGCTTGTGACATAACTATACACAAAGTAAGCTTTTTCACTAACATTTTCCTTGTTGAATGTCATGGACAAATCTAAATTCTAATGATGCCACAAATATACCTACAAATAGAGTACATTTGAAAGAAAAATGTATTTATCTTCCTTAGCCACCATGCAGAAAATTATCAAAAAATAAGTATAACCCAAATAATTTAAAGAAAGAAAATACATGCTTTCATATGAGCAATCCGAAGTCTTGGTTGTAAAATTAGCCTGTGGCAATACACACATAAAGTCTTTGAACTGAGTATAAATTTAGCTGCCTTTCAGTTTTTAGTTTTTTGTTTTTTGTTTTTTCCTTTCCTGGAGAGAGAGTTAGTGTTATATCCACCCAACTGAAAGAATTTTGAATAAAATGGAACACAAAAAAATTAATAATTGGAATATTAAAAAGCAATTTCCATGACTACAAATGGACTGTCAGTTCATAAAACTTTATCATTTAAACCAAGAGAAAAATGTTCTCACTTGCAAAGATTAAATTCATGCATGATGGAATAATCAACATTTACATGTATTTTTACTTTGGTTATATAAGTTTTAAATATAGGCAACACAATTTTATATAGAAATATGGCGTTGTGGAAATTATTTTAAAATTCTTCTACTGCTAGTAATTTACTATTGAATTATTCTAAGAGATCATTTTTATTTAAAAATCATATTAAGTAATGCAAGAAAATATCAAAGTTTGTATATTTATTTGGTTTGCTTTTTGTTTGAACTTTCCACTGTACAAAAACACTTAGAAGAGATAGTTTCAGAAAACATTTATAACATTCTGTTTTAATTTTGACAGTAAAGAAGAATCATTAGTACCATCAGATGAGAATAACTTTGAGAATTCAAAGATTACAGGTAACATTTTTTATTTGATATTTTAAATTTAATTTTTAAACAAATCTGTGTCTTTTGTTAAAGCCTACAATGATAACAACCTTAACAGATACAATTGTATTAACTTTGCAGATACCTATATCCCAACAATTGTTTGTTCTCATGAGGACAAGGAAGACGTGGAAACCAGTAATCAAAATGTAAAAGATGTAAACAGGGAACATGATGAACATAATGAAAAAGAATTAGAGTTGATGGTAAGTGGTCTGGTTGCCTCGGTATTACAGAGGATGAATCCATTTGTGCTTCAAAGATGCTGCAATGCCTGCCTTTCAATAGTTTCAACTAATATAATTTGCAAATGTGAAAGCACAGCCTATTCTGTCCTTGCATCTCTAGCTTGATCAACAAGGCACTTTGATTTCAGTATGTTGCTTCTGGTCTCTGCAGTGGTAAATTAATGACATTCATTTCTTATCTCTTCACCAGCGGCTCTGAGTAATAGTTTGTAGGAATTATAGGAGAGGTAGCACTATCCTGATGTGCATTTCTAATCTTTGTGACAAGTGTACACTTCGCATAAACTCATCTGTAAAATGAGAAGGCTGGACTAGATGACTGTTAGAGTCTGTCCAGCTTTTCAAGTCTGAATCCTGCATTTAACAGCAGTTTTTTTTTTTTTTTAAACTTACTCCCATCTTTGTGAGATTCTCATAGTTCTATATCATTGGGAAGTATTAAATCACCAAATGAGTAGAAAACAGCCTGTGCTGTTATTTATTTATAGCCTGTGCTATATTTTTTAAACAAGAAACAAATTCAATACTATACAATTTATATTAAATTTGTTATCATAAATTTCACACTTGGTGAACATTCAATCTATCTAGAATTTTGGGGGGGATGGTTTAGATAGAATTTTTATCACAAAGGAAGAAATGGGAGTAAATGAGTCACATAATGCAATTTATCCTTTACTGTATTTGGTTGGAGCTCATATCATTAGGATACATGGATTCATAATCATCCAAGATTAAAATGACATTTGCCTCTTCAAGTGTCAGTGCTGAAACAGAAAAGAAATAGAGCTCATCTCTTTCCCCACATTTTCCACCTTTTCTATAGTGATATGGAAGCTGCATCACTAAAGTATGCAATTTACTTTGCTCCAACTTTAAGAAACTACAAAGTTGTCACCTATTGTGAGAATTCTCACCAGCTGAAAGTTAACATTGCCATTTTTTTTTCAAACCACAGAATATAATGAAAGGGCCCTGAAAAATCACATGCTTCACCAATACACCTCATTACAATGAGCAGGCTCAAATATAAAAGTTTGTTTAGAAGTTACTGAGATTGTACAACCAATAAATGAACAGGGAGCCGTAATTTAGATGCTAATTTGCTCCTTGCTGACGTTAATGCATAAAACAATGAAGCTCTATAATAGATGGAAATACAACCAAATCTGTGGAACCCACAGGCATTGGCTTACAAGACAGCTGTGCAGTTGACAAGTAACATGAGCCTTATGTGAGAAGAAGGGGAAAACGTAAGATTTGCATATAATTATTGAGATCATGCAAATGTCAGTTATGAGGAGGAAAAAAAAAACGCAGGCATCTCACTGTTAAATCCTGACAGTTGGCATCACTGAAGAGCTCAAATACATTTGAGTACCAGTTGGCAGAGGGTCATTAAAACAGAATTTGCAGAGACATTAACTCCCTCACTTTTCTTTGAGTGACGTTTTGCTATTAATAGTTTGCAGAGGCTTTGCAGAAAACATATTAATAAGAGAAATTGTAATAGGGGCACCTACAGCAAGTATAAATGCAGCAAGGGGCACACAGGAAGCTGCTCTCTAATTGATTAGCATGGAGCTATCAATGTGTATATCCTAAGTGAGGAGAAAGTGCAATGACAAGCAAGAATAGTTGAATAATACAATGTGATATTTGGAAGCTGGGAAGGAGAGTGATTAATTTTGGTCCCTTTTCTTATTAATCTCATTTGCAAGTCATAGCCTAAAAGGGTCCCCCAAAAACATCTGGCTTTCAGAATTTATACAAAATTCACAAATGAAATGAATCAAGGAAATCTACCAATTAATAGCTAGGCCCACTAATGAAATCTATCTAATTCACTTTGTATATTTAAAATCGTTTGATCATAATCTGTTTTTTTTATCCCTTAAGATAAATCAATGCTTAATAAGAAGTACTGCTTCCAGAGATGAAAAGAATACATTTGCAATAGATCCAGTCAATTTTCCAAATAAAGCTGAGGGGTTAGAGAAGAAGCAAATCCATGGTGAAGTATACCCTGACTTGTTTAAATGGTCTTTGTCTCCAAGTTCATCAGCAGAAAGCCCCTTAAAGGGAGATTTTTACTGCAATGAAAAATATTCCTCAGAAAATGAGTGTGGACATCAACCTTCAGAGGAAATTACTTCAGATAGAGGAGAAATCAAGCCATCACTGGGAGATACTAGTAGTGATGAATTACTGCAATTACATATTGGCAGAAGAGAAGTACTGGATGATAATGCTAATCCAGCAGAAGGGAGAGGCAGAGTGCAAATATCTTGTCCCTCCTCAGATCAACTAGTCACAGACAACCTTAATCAAAAATACGAAGGAAGAGCTGAGAAAATTGAAATAAAAGATTGGGAATGTTTAAGAAGAGATTTCCATTCGGATTTCCATTCAGAAGAAGCAATGGAAAAAGGATCTCCTAAGAAAGATTATGACAATGTTAAGAATGAGGAGGAGGAGGAGCAAAGAATACATTTAGGTGTTAATATAAAGCAAAGAAAAAATTTTCATTCACTCTTACATGACCAAGGAAGGAAGCTGGGCCACTCTGAAATCAGTATGGAAGGGACAGGAGCTAGCAACAGAGACCTAACTGTTCTGCTGAGTAAAGATGCCACAATTCCCAACCAGGCAATCACAGCAGATATGTTTCTTTCACCAAGGATAAGTCCAAGTTGGGAAAAAGCTGTGTTAACAACTCCAGAATGTGATATCTTGACTAGTAAAGGCACTACGTTAGAAGGGATGCGTGGTCCAGTTTGTTCACCAAGAAGTGGAAATGTTTTGAGGAATGATTGTGTTTTCCAAGTTGAAAAAGAAAAATCAGATTGGATTAGTCCTGAAGACCAGAAAAAGAATGCACAACAGAAACAAAGTTGGAATGTTCTAGAAAGTCAGAAAAAAGCAAGAGAGAGTAAGACAAGTAGAACAGAACAGATCAAAGAACAAACAGATTGTGAAGACATGTGGGGAAAAAGAGCTAATACAAGGAGTTTGAATGCTACTCCTAAGAAAGAATTGTTTACCTGCCAAGAAACAGTGAGCTGTGAACTGTCTTCTCTAGCTGATCATGGTATTACTGAGAAAGCAGAAGCAGGTACAGCTTATATAATTAAGACAACATCAGAAAGTGCTCTAGAAAGCATGTCTGCTAGAGAAAAAGCAATAATTGCTAAGCTACCTCACGAGACAGCACGAAGTGACAGGCCCATCGAGGTAAAGGAAACAGCGTTTGATCCACATGAAGGGAGAAATGATGATTCACATTATACCCTTTGTCAACGAGATACAGGAGGTGTAATCTATGACAATGATTTTGAAAAGGAATCACGTTTAGGTATTTGTACTGTACATGTAGATGAAATGAAGAAAGAAGAAACCATACCTATGTACAATCCTGGGAAGGTACATGACAGGAAGAAATGTGGCATTGGAAATACCACATCTGTAGAAGAATCCTTACAGGTCATTACAGGCAATCAAAAAGCAGCATCAGAACTGGATTTACACTTGGGAATGTTACCAAGAGACAAAAAAACATTTCCAGAAAAGAGAGATTATAAACAGGTCCAAGAATTAAAGAAAACAGATAGAGATGCACTTATTCATTTTGCTTTAAACTCAGACACTAACAAAACTTCTCAGAATGGTTCTCACATTTCCAATCACCATGCTAAAAACTCAGTGCCATCTCATGAACAGGCAATTGCTGTAGAAAATATTATTACCACCATGACTCTCCAATCTATTTCTACTAAATCAGAATATAATCGTAACCCAACAAGTGAAATCCAGAGTGTTGAGAAGCACCCTCATCTTGGGTCTACTCCTGAAGAAGTTTCCAAAAGTTTAGGAATAGAGACTTCAGGTAGTAGCAGAGAAAGATTTAAAAGCCAGATTTTTCAACAAGGAGAATGTGGTGTGGAAACATCTCCACAGTCAATGATTTTCGTCAGTGAAGCTGTTGAGAATGTAGAAAAGGCAAGGCATGAAAATGAAGGATTAGCCTCTGGACAATCACGGCACTCTTCAGGTGACAAGGGATCCGAGAGCTCTATTTCTGCTAGTCTCCTTGCCCAGGAAGGTCAAACTGAAAGCAGCAAATCTCTGCTTTCAAAATATACCAACTCTAAAGTACCGTATGTCCTTTTGTTTCTCATATTTCTTGTAACAATCTACCAGTATGACTTAATGATTGGTCTGGCATTCTACCTTTTTTCATTGTACTGGCTATGCTGGGAAGAGGGGAGATAAAAAGAGTCTGTCAAAAAGAAGTAACCTCACCACTATTATTATTTTTTCTAAAAGATAAGCTTTTTAGTCCCAAACATTTGGATTGGTGAGAGACTATTCATTGTTCAAAGAGCCAGTGCAGTTTTTCTCTTGAAGGATCATTTAAAAAGGAATGCGTATGAAGTTTGCTCCTTCATATAAGTAATTATTCTATATAGGACCATTATGTTTGGATCATTAAATACCTATATGAATATGAGATCTGAAGCACGTCAAGCTGAAATTAGGTACAGCTGTTGCTCCTTAGCCGGCTATGAAGTTGCAATGCTTCATGTCTCTTCACTACTTAAAGTGCCATTTCTTGCATTCATTTCTTTTGCAGTAAAGCTTCATTTTTTTCCCCCTAGGGTATTTTTCCTTCTACGGTTTTTTAAAAAATAGATAAAACATGAGCAATGGCAGAAGGCTTTTTTTTTTTTTTTTTTTGGTCTTTTGGTATTGACCATGAAATTTGCATTTATCCCTGTATCATTTATCAGCACATTTTGATAGATCAAATCTTTCAACTTTTATTTCATATTTTTAATAACATCCATGTACACTGAAATGCATAAACATGAAGACCTTGTTTGCTTGAACAATACTTTATACACAGATATCTTTTACCTCCTATATACTTACAAAGTTAGAGCACTCATAAGCCAAATCTGACAAAGACTGAAACAATTAGGAGATGATTTCTCAATCTACAAAATTTTGTGGGTGGCCTGTCTATAAGCAATGTTTTTCTCTTATAAGAAGAGAAAGTATAGCACAGCTGAACAATTTTAATGTCAATTATTCAGTTGAAATTTTAAGTGAAAGTTCCACAAGCATTGCTTCAGAATGAATTTGTACCTATAAAGCATCAAGTATTAAATGTAATAAAAATTAAAAATATTTCCAAATGAACTATTTTACTTGGTAGTATTTTTTGTCTTCAAACAAATTCTTAATCTTTTTTGTTATAAGACAATTATTTTCATTTCAAGGTGCATATAGAGATGAACTAATCATTGGTGATTTTTATATAATCATAATCAGGTTGTTAGATGATAACTCAAGTTTTTAGTGAGCAAATAAGTAGATCTGGAAATCTACTCAGGGAAAAATGAATATCCAGTGTAGCAGTGACTTTAGCTGCTATTATTATCTATGGCTAAGTATGTGAAATAATGGCACTAATCATTCTGGTCACATAGTGGGAATGCAAAGACTTTTATATAAGATTTCAACACCATTTATTAAATGACTGCTAGATGCAAAAATCCTGTGCTCTTGTCTATGGCGCAGTACTTCCTTTGATACCCTGAATGGCTAGTTTTCAGGGAGGAAGCATAGGTATGTAGCTTGATATTTTTGACTTGGCCAGGAATATGGAAGAGAGTAACACCGAGGGAATCCATTTGGGTGATTTCTTTTTCATAGGAACTTCCTTCATAGAACATGTAACATGATTTTCAGAGAGAAAAGATAATCTATTTATCTGTAAAGGTAAATTCAATGAGTGAAACTTGCAAGTATCATCCCATACTTCTAAGAAACATGCATTTATGGGAATAAAAAATGAGAACAAAGCATTTAAACTGACTTTCATGTAGTAGTAAATGATTTCCCTAATTTTCATTAGGTACACAACTGTTTCCAAATCCCTAATTGTATGCTTGTCTCAAGTCCCATTGAAATGGAATGCTTGACTTTAAGTTTTTAGTTGAACAAATACAAACATCCTGAAGTAGAACTTAGGGCAAATATTTGATTGCTTGAGAAAGCACATTTTCATTAAATACAAGTGGAATACTGTAGGCCATACCTATAATATTATCTCTAAAATTGCTATCCTGATAATTTTGTTGACAGGTCTAAATTACAACGGAGTTAAGGTTAGTATTTCTTCAGATCTTAATGGCTTGGATTTTGCATTCTACCTTTAAGAGTTTCGGTCAATATGCCATATCTTATTAATGCAAAGAACACTACATTACTTTATTAACACAGGTGTCCGAACTATAATTATTCCCTTATACATAAAAGAATGTAATTTTTTATCTCTTTTACTTAACTTTTAGTAATATTAACTTACTAAACTTTCTCATTGCGTATTTGTAATTTGACAGTAGAAGTTTCAAAGAATTTAAAATACTTAGCTATGTATTTCTCTGCATGCAGTGAAGAAATAATGGGTGATTTAACTGACTTTCCAGGCATTTCTTATGAAGAATTAGAAATAAAGTCTAAGAACTTAGGAAACTATTGCTAGGTGGAGAGGTAGATTTTTACAACCCATTTTGATGACAGCATTATGATGAGCTAGAGAAAGGGATCTCAGAAAGAACTGGGAGTTCCTGGTTAATAAAGATTCAACTGTGATTCATCATGACAAGGTAACCTTTATAAGTATAGCTGCCTTCACTGTGTCCCCACCCCCTCAAGTATGAGTTAAGGGCAGAAAGAGGGTGTGGCATAAAAATAAGCAAAGAGAACTACATTACACATCTGCCTCTGATAGTGCCTAAGAAATGTGATATAATAGCTATCACCTTTTATTTTGCTGAGCTTCTGACTATTAGAAACAAAAAGCTGAAAATTAATTAGCAAGTATAGGTAGTAAAATCAAGTATCTTGAAAAAATCACATCTGTATGTCACCGATATCCCAATAGACTTTCCACATAAATGGAAATGAGTCAGTGAAAGGACTCACCTTGCAACTTTCAAGAATGTTGGGTTAATGCAGTTATGCTTCCCTACTGAGTTCTAATATTTTGATAATGAAAGAATGATTGTCACCATTTTGTGAGAGAAACAGGATCATCTTTTACTTGTTATCTTAAACCAGTCTGCTGGGTAAGTGGAAAACTTAAAAATATCCAGACCAAATGTGGGGATATAAATTATTTTTCCCAGATAGCATTCATGGCACTTTCTTGATGATTTTTTTCAGTCATGAATGTTTTTTCACATCACCAGGCCTGTTGCGTTTTGTACTAGGCTGACTTTTGCTTATAAATAAACCAAAAAGCACACAAAGCAAAACAGCAAACTGGCAGGAAACTAGTAAAGACACAGGCAGGAGGACTGACATCTCCAGGGCCAGTTCATCCACTGACTCCTGTTACCAGGATCTCTGCTCTTTCTTTCAAATTTTCACTGAGTGAACACAGAAACTGAACTATGCAATAAGCACTGTCTTTTGTTCTTTGAATCCTGTCTCAGCCAGTTCTTGTGAAACTGAGGAATAGGGTCAAACTTGATTCTACAACAAGGTATGAAAAGAACATGGGAGGCCATGCTCTTCCAGTGTCTTCACAGTTGTACACGTGTATGAAGAGAATAGCTAAGAAAGTTACTTCTATTTATTTAATTAAATTGTCTATTTTCTATTTTCAGAAATAGTTCATAATAAAAATCATAGCAATATAATCTACTTTTTATCTTATAAAAATAGATTTGGTCATTAATCTAATACATTTCCATAACTTTATCTAAACCTCTTTAAACAGCAAATCAAATTTTCACTAGCCTAGCTCTGAACAATCACATGTTTTCATGAAATGTTATCTTTGTAGCATGCTAAAAATTTATTAAACAAACAAGTTTTCAAAATGTTCAGCATTTTTGTTTTGTGTCATTTCTATATTGTTAAATGTATATATATTATCTTCATTTTATTTTTTAACTTAAGTAGGCTCCACATGCAGCATTGAGCCCAACAGGGGGCTCCAACTCACCATCCTGAAATCAAGACCTGAGCTGAAATCAAAAGCTGGACACTCAACTCACTGAGATACCCAGGCATCACATCTTCATTTTTCAACATAAAACAATATATTATGTAAAAATCTAAAGAAAAATTTCCCAAGTTTCCCCTTAATATATACAATTCTCTATATTCATAACAATAAAGAGTGGTATGGGTAAATCAATAGTGGATTATAGAGAACTCATTTTTATTTGGCTGGGATGCCTCTACAGTCTGATTTTGCAGCACATTTCATTCAATGCCTAATCAAGTTACTGGTCTTGGTTTAGTGCATCATCCTTATTACCCCACCTGAACCAGGAGACCTTATTTCCCACTGCTCTCTGCCTTAAATCCTCTGTCAGTCCAGCGAGTCATATTGTCCCTAGAATATGCCATGCACATCTGTTCTTCTGTGGCTGCTCACGTATACCCTTTTGTCTACGGCACTTTCAGGTATCTTTAACTCTTCCTATCCAACTCTGCACATTTTTTCTATGTATACCTCAAGCCCTTATTCTTTTGAAGTCTCCTCCTAGTTCAGTTTCTGGGATATCTTTGTTTTCAAATCTCTTTTGACATTCATCTTCCTGCATGCAGTGGGGATTTGAGTAATTATCCTAACTGTTCAAGCAGAACAAGCCTGCTTGTTCAGGGCAGGGATAATGGTTTCTTCTACCTTCCATCATCTCACAAGGTCTAGTCTGTAGGAATCCTCAGTCAGTACTTGTGGATAGAATTGAATTGCAGTGATGTCTCCTTCCTATCTTGTTTCTAAAATGTAGACAAGATACTCTGAGGTCTGGTTTTAAAATGAGTAAACTTAGTCAAAACAAAGTTAGGATGGTTTGGTAAACTACCAAAGACCACACAGAAAAGGACAAAGGGAATAAAAAGACAGAGTAAGGCAGTGGGTTTGGGATGTGGGAAAGAGAGAAACAATCCTTTCTCTCTGTTTCTCTTAATAATAAATTGATTTTCTATATTTATGAATTCTTCTTAGCACAGGAAACATTCTCTTCATTCTATTACATGGGAAATAATATACAGACTGTATACTAAAAGAATAATAAGGGATACATTAATGCACTGAAGTGAAAATTGATAGAACAAGACCTTCTTTCAGATAAAGTAGTGCAGTAGCTTAAAAACCAACAAACATCACTTGGTATAACGTGTAAGAAACTCAATCTTCTCAATTGCTTCCATGCCCTTTGAAAATAGCTGATCTCTCAATTTTCACACCTGTTCTTCGTGTCAACTTTTCGGGTTGAGCAAATAGCACCTCTAGCAAAAACAGTCACTGGATTTTTTTTAAAAAGAAAACATTTGCCTTATTAACATATAGAAGAGTATGTATACACATATTCACAGATACACTCACACAAGCATGTGGGCACATGCACACATACACATACATGGGTATTCCAACATCTAACAAATAACAGTAATGGCAGTGAACATAGTCTACAATAATGTGTAGTAATACAGATGATATAACATGTAAAAGATTTATCCTTTCCGTGAAGACACTCATTTTATGTATTTGATACAAAATTAAAATGGTAACACAAAAATATGCCTATTTTTGCAGCAGAGTCTAAAGGAAAGCAGTATATGACCTACAAATGTAGTATCGTATAGTATAACAGCTTAAGACCATCAACAATTAGCCTTTTAAGACTTAAAATAATGTAAGATAGATAACTATTGTCTTGTAGAATTCATCGATGCCATATATTGATTTGGTTCTGGGGGAAAAACAGATCCAAAATTTCCTAAAGACACACTCTATAAGAGAGGTGGTGCTTAAAAATCACTACAAGAGGTTAGACATTCTCTTTTTGTACACTTAAATAAACTATAATCTACTTTTAATAGCTTTATGTAGAAGGCTTTTAATGTCCAAGTTATAAAATGCATGAGCAATTTATAAAATGCGTGAACATTTAAATCATGTTTATATATACATTCTAAAATATTAATATCATGTTTTTCTATACATCAAATGACTCTTCCCAATTAATCCATGAATTTTGAGAAATTCAATTGTCATTTTCATAATGCACATATAACCCCCATGTTCAAGTGAAAAAGTTCTGATTCCTACCTAAGGAAGGAATAAATGTTAAAGAAAAGATAATTTATTTCCCACCTTCACAGATATAAGTGGAAATATTTTAAATACATTTCTATTCTTTGCAAGTTGAAAAGGGAAATAGGAAGTAAAGGTAAGAGATTATAAAAGTCCTTCATACAAAGTCCCTCATTTCATCATTTTGAGTGTTTGGGGTAAATTCTATAGATTTCAAATTTAATGAGTTACTTTCTCCCTTGTCTTATTCCCACCCTTAAACCAGTATTTAATTTAAGTGTAACATGTTGAATTTCCTTATATGAATTAAAAATCATTCTTGCCCAGTACCCAGTAGTCTGGATATTTGAGTATAATATCTACATTTGTAGCTCTATTGATCTGCGCATGTGAGGTTCATTCTTCGATAATAATAGTAGTAATAATAACACTTATTATAATAAGAGTTATTATAACAATAAAGCAACAGGCAACTCTCAAGCATTTGTAATAATTGGACATTTTTATGTGTTTTAAGTGTTTTAGGCCCTTTATGTGCAAAAACTCATTTATGTTTTCAACTCCATGAGAAGCATATACTATTACCTTCCCATTTTACAGACAGAAATGGATGCACTGAGAATCTAGTTTTCCAAAGGTCACACAGTTAGTAAGTGGCAAAGTTTAGAATCAGACTCCAGTAGGCTTCTCCAGCGTTGACCTTCTTAACCATTGTATTGTATTGCTCCTTCAATCCAGATATACCAAGTTATGATATGAATCAGAGTTATATACTAACATGCTGAATGGTGTTAAATTGTATATAAAAACATTATACGTAACACATCTTTTCCACAGATAATCTTATCTTTATTAATGCTCCTTAAAAAAAAGAAAGTTCCTAAAACTATTCTGTTCTTTTCCATTTATTCAGATGACCTCAATTAAAAAATAAATACACCGATTCCCTTCCAGGCCCATAAGAAATACACCAGTCTTAGGTCTTAACTTAGTTTGAGTGAGGCAAAGGAGATGGAGACATAAATAAGCAATTGTAATCTTGTGACCAGTTCAATAATTGGGGTAAGATTTAGGAACAGAAGTGGCACAGAGGAAAGACTGGTCCTGTAAACACTTCATTTCTTTGATTTCAGGGATGTGCCATCTTTTTAATACTATAATTTTAGGCATCAAGGAAACCACAATAAGTCTTTCCAAATACCTCATTGCAATTAAGTTTTACAATCTTGATAACTAGAGTGAGGATACATCTTGATGTGAATGGTATAGAGCTTATTTTTGCCTGATGTCCCACTCTAATTATTAATAGTACTCTTTTCACTTTCAAAAATTACATGATTTGACAGAAATATGACAAGGTCTGCCTTAAAATTCAATAAAATACCCTAACCAGTAGGTATAAATCCCTTTGTGTCACATGAATAAAAGGGGAAACTTCCAATAGGAATACCTCTATAACCTACAGACAAAATTCTTGTCCTTAGGGTTGTCGAATATAATTCAGATGTACCAACCCCTGGTCAGCATAGGTAAAGAAGTGTAACATTCTTGCTGATTCAGTAATGCTGAGGGCAATGGTTAAAAAACAAAAGCAGGGACTTATTTAAAGAATGCACTGGTGAAAAACCACTGGAAAGAAGTCATTTATATTACTGACACAAGATTATTATAACATTGTGGAACTATTCACTATAGCCTATACCCTATTCAGAGGGCTCAGGACATGATAACTCCATTAAACATGACAAAGTGGAATCATCAAGATAAAAGAAACCTTTGCAAAAGTTGCAGTGGCCATTGTATGTTACTCAAAATTATAATAGTCTATGTTGCTGGAAGCTGTATTATCAGTATATATTCTTTTCATTATCTGTGAGAGGAAGAAAAAATTTTTGGAAAGAAATTAGATCATATTACTGGCATTTAACAAACACGAGGTAAGCCAATAGCATTATAATAGCCAAAACAAGCTAAAATTTAAACAAACAATCTAAGACATTTAGTGAGAGACAAAGAAATTTTAAGACAGAACCAGTGTTCCTCCATCTACTTTTGGCCTTTGCAATAACCTTAACTTTTGGCCTCACTTCAAAACAGTCGTGCTCTGCTAGGACTGTGAATGGCAATGGATTCAAAGTCAGCATTTCCTTCACTTCTGCTTAAGAGATGTGTGTATGCAATATTACCCAAAGAACTATCATAATTGAAGACCACAAAACATGTTCCTGCTGAATGACTGGCAAAAAGGCTAGCATAGTTACCTTAAAAGCCTTTAGCGTTGCCTTTACTGAATTCAACCCAACCTTACCCACACAAGACATCGAGGAGCAGTTTTGGAATACTGGTCTTTCTATGCATAGTCTTTGCTCATTTAAGAAAATACCACTGGGATCAATTTTATGTATCTAAGATGCTGTGGAATTGATTTTTCAATTATTTATGATTTATCCATAAATTATACTACCATATATCTTTTTATGGAATTCAAAATATGTAGAACTTACATTTGAACATCATTATGTTAAAGAGAAAAAAATGATTTGTTATTAGGGGTTCCTAGGCCTTTGCTAAAATGCTTGTTTCATGTAATCCAAGGATTCTGTAGGGCTTGAAAAGTCTATGTCCTAATGCCTAACGGAAGCAAATGTACTTTGTCATGAAATCCAGGTACATGCATTTGAAGTAGTTGATAATATTTTGTCATTTCTTCACACTTGTAGCAGAGAAACTAAAAGTAGCCTGTGTAAGGGATCACAATCCCACTGAGAATCCTGAGAGAGAAATGAGCTTTTGGATTTCTAGGCTTTTTCTTTTCTACTTCATTTTGTATCACACTCTCCCTTTCTTTCTTCCTAATCTTTGCCATTATGATAATAATTTTTGCTGCTTTAAAACTATCTCAGCTACTTAAATATCTATTATCTATCTATCTATCTATCTATATATCTATCTACCTAACATCTATCTATCTATCTATAGCTAGATATCGTATCTTGCACGATTTTAGGACTGAGTCAAAGCAGTTTAGGACTGAGTCAAAGTGTTTGCTATGATCCTACTAAAATATAAAATTATACCCAATAATAAAATATGAATACCCAATATTGTATAGATTATTCTCATTAAATAACTAGAGAAAAGAAAAGTTATTTTAGTGCTGAAAATCAATTAGCCAGTGACTGATTTAGACTACTATCATGTTTCAGTTTCAAAAGGCATGACCAAAACACAGCAACATCAAAATACATTGTGACCACTTCTCTGGTTATTTGTGTCACCCTCCTGAACCACATCATGGCGAATGGCTGACCTAACAAGCTATCAAGTCCTGAGAAGTGTAAAATCCCTTTGATCTTATTCAGGGAAAATGCCCACTATATGTTTACTTTTCATTATAGGAGAATACATCTTTATGTATTACCTCATCAAAAACATGCTTTAATATAACCTAGAAAATTGAGTATGGTTTGTCAGATACCAAAACAATTCTTATATGGGAAAAGATTGAATTAAATTGGGATTTTACTAGCATATTGAGTAAACACTTCATCTTTGATGTGTTAATGCTACCTGGGGACCTTGAGAGGTTTTTGCCTTCCAATTTATAAATTAGAATTCCGATGTGGTTGTGACCAAGTATAAGAGTTTTTGTTTTAAATATTCCTACTCAGGACTTTCAAAGTGTTCTGCCTACCACAAGAATAGTTTTCACATGTTTAGGTGAGTCAGTGGAAAAATCAGATTCAAAACACAAGAGATTAATTATTTTCCTATTATCATAAGCAAAAGTTGGTAACTCCATAGCTATATCTTATATTATTGTTAACCATAACTGGCCATTACTATTTCCTCAAGATAACAGATGTTATAGTTAGATGCTGTGAAAAATTAGGATTGTACCACACTGTGAAAGAATAATCCTGATGACATTGGGAATGACTTCAAGAGGAGTTGGCTCACGGGCAGGTCCTTAACGCCAGAATAGAATTTTGATAGGAGGTGAGAAAGAAAGAAGTGATTTACCCAAGAAAGTTGAGTTAATTTAACTCACCAAATACTTAGAACAAACTATAATAAGTAGAGTTAACTATGAATCAGCACTGCTATGTACTCGGCACTACCCTAAACATTTAACACAAATTATCTAATTCAATCTGTTTAAAAACTTGAGGTAAACTATTAATATTTTCACTTTAAAGATGAAGCTCAGAGACAGACAGGTCACTCAGCCCAGTAAGTGGCAGAATCAGGATTCAATCCAGAGCAGCTGACACCAGAACCTACAAACAAAGATCTTGGAGTCGATTGCCTGGCTTCAAATTGTGATTCCATCTACAGCACTTAGGTTACTGGCTGCTATGGGGTTAAGTCCCTAATAAAAGTCATCTATTTTAATTATATTTATTGTTATTACTAATAAATTGCTATGTCATTGCTACTTCTCTGAGGCTCTATATACGTTATTCAATGTACTGCAGATCATACAAATATGCTAGATTGAAGGTCTCAGTCTTCAGTGAACTTTCAGATTTTTAGGAGCAATAGATATATACCCCAGAGGTATAATAGGCTTAGTATGAGAGAGATTAATTTTAAATGGAGGCGATTAAGGAAGGCCCTAGAGGTGGTTTTGGAGCAGAACATAGGATGGATAAGCTTGCAGTTAAAAGATAAAAGAGGCAGGGCATTACAGGGTAAAAGGACAGTATGCACAAAGGTAGAGTGTTTTAAAAATGTTTAGTGTTTTTGGAGAAGAGTTTGATTTGTACATAGTTTGCATAGAGGAAGGGAAATGTAGTGAGAAAAACTGGCAGGAAAACAGCCTTAAGTTTAGATTTCATGGAGCACTGAAGAAGTCTTTAAACAAGTCAGTGATAGATCAAAGGCATTTCTGTAAGCTTATTTTGGAAGCAGGGCATAAAGTGGAAGGTAGGAGGACAGAGGTATTACTCTGGGTATGAAAACCAATTCAGTCTTGTTGCCACTGTTCATTTCACCTTTACTTTTCTAATGGCACACTCTATCATTAATTTTTATTTGTGTCGCTGGACAAGTCCCTTACTATTGTCACCCTCTGTTTCCTCATCTATGAAATAAAGATACCATCACCGGCTTCTAGAAGTCATGGACTCTCTGTCCTTGACTTTGTGCTTAAAATGTCACAAAATGATAATTTTTTTTCCTATTGCTGCTATGTAAACTAAAATATATATATTTTTTTATTGTGTGTATTTTTATATCTTCTCCCCAAAACCAAAATATATACCACACAAAAGAGTGGAAGAAGATTTTTTTCCTCAAAATAATACAAATCCATACAGTATGGGATAGTTATATAATGATTACTTTGAGGACTATGAAAAGTCTAAATATATATCCCATGTAAAGAGAGCTGACCTCAAGTTAAATGGCTTCTACTTGGAACTTTTGTTGCGACTTTCACATATATTTTCACACTGCTCTTTGAATACAGTAAAACACAGATCCCTTGATATTTGAAGACTGAATGTCCCCCTAGATACCTTAAGATGCTACAGCAAACAAAGTCCTGTTGATCTGAGAAGCCACTAGAAGTAAATCTTAAAACTAATTATGGCTCTCCTGCTGAGAGTTTCTTTAAAGAGCCACTTTCCAATTTCTGTCAAACATTTGCAGTTCTAGTACAAATACATTTATTTTTTTTTCAGAATTCACTTGCATTTCAACTTCAAGACAGTGTTTGTCTTTCATTGTGAAATGGGAAGAGGTTATAAAGAAATTTCTAAGGAATTAAAAATTAACTCTGGAAATCCTATTTTAATTTTGCAAGAACTTGATGGATCCAGGTCTAACAATCATAGAGTAACACAACTATTTTATAGATTTGGGATGGTGTCATTGCCAATTTTGGCTTTGAATTTAATTGCCAATATAAACCTTGGTGGAAAATTACCAGACTTCCTTTATTATTTTGGTTGCATTAGTTTGTCCCTCACAAAAAACAAACACAACAGCAATGAATTCCCTGTACTGTTCTCTGACCAACACAGCAGAGGTATTATCGCCTGTGAATGATATACTCTTCCCAGTCAGGAGTTGCATGGAGATTTTCTACACTTAAGGTGTCTCCCTGACTGACATCATTTTTGTTCTAGAAAAGGAAATGGATTTGATTTAATCCAATTTGTCTCTAAACTCTATTATCTTCACATTTGTTCAAAGAGAAGAATCAGATCAACAATAAGTCCAATTGGGCTATTTACACCAATTAAAAAAAAAACTTGTAATTTAAAGATTATTTGACACTTAGGCAAATACCATATATAAAAGAATCAGTTATATGAATACAAAATTGAATTTACATTAGATTATCAAATGCTGAAGTTTATTTTCACCATCTTAACTGAATAATTCATGTAAATCATCTCTTATAGACTCTATTATATAACAACCTGAATGGAATGAAGGCTACTATTTAGAATTTACTAACATACCAAATAAAATGTGTAAAGTTAATTTCGTTAACTAGGTTTACATAATGCACTTTTCTTATGACAATCATACCTCTTATGATATTCAAGGATATATCCCTTTAATAAATTTTAAATGAATGACTCATTTTTTTCTTGGTTCCCTGTCATTTGACTGAACCCCATAGTTATATCCAATAAGAAGGATGGTAAAAAAGAAGTTTCTGTCAACTATTTTCTACTAGCAAACATAGTGACTCACCTTCCAAATAAAAGCATATCAACATGAAAGTTTCCCAAGGGTATATTCTAGGTCATAATCTTTATGTTAATGAATTCCTTACTGAATAGTAAATCGTAAGAATATATTGCCTTATTCCTGTAATACATTACCTGTCAGCAGGTAATTACCCATCAAAACCTAAACAGAAAGATTGCCCTGTAACAGCAGTGACCCCTACAGGTAAAATTAAAGAAAAGAAGTATACTGAAAAGAATGGGCAAAAGCTACATTAGAATGTAGCTAGCTAATGCCAATGCATAACATTTATGAGACTTGTTATTGTTTTCTAATTGCCACCGGGAATTTTGTAGTATGTAGAATAAATAAAGCATATATTTTAATATTTTAGTTACAATTCAACAAATTTACCTTGTTCATATTACCTAAAATTTCTAGAAAACTCTGTCCAGATAGGGCCTTTAAAAAGGCATTTGAAGTTATTTGATTAAGGAGCTAGAAGAGATCACAAATGACTATCTGTTTTATAGCCTGCCCGATCATTAGTTTCAATAACCAGCTGAGTGCTTAAGATGTAGGCAGTATTGCACATGGTGTCTCAGGAACTCCCAGTGAGATAAGTAACAGTATAAGAAAAGATAGTTGAGTGGCACTAAGTGGCAAAGTTGAGACACATGCCCCCAAACCTCTGCTTCGGGACATTATACTATAGGGTGAAGCTAATGTTTAGGAAAGTTCACAATACGGATACGTATAATTCAATCTCAATTTAATGGCATATATTTAATGCCTATTCATTCGTTTAATATGTACAGAGTACTTATTTAAAATATCATTATGGGCTGGGTCTCGAAGAGATATGAAAAATATCCAACAATTAGCATGGGGAATTTTTTAAAAGAACAATGTATCACATTAATGGTTTAAACAAATGCAGTTTTAATACTCTGATGGTAATAGAGTAGCCACCGATTCAACCATTTCATATATATAATTGAGTCATTATTTGTAGTACTTATATCAACATTACAATTCCCCAGAAACCTATGAGAGGTATGAATAATTTTTATAGTTAAACATTTTTCTTGATCTCTTATATTGTTTTCCAAAAGAGATAGAGAGTTACATTTTTTTTTTAATTTGTGCTTTGGAATTCAGTATTAAGTTTATCTTCATCTTTTATTTTTAACGATTTTATTTATTTATTTTGAGAGAGAGAGAGAGAGAGAGCAAGCACAAGCAGGGGGAGGGGCAGAGGAAGAGAGAGAATCATAATGAGACTCCATGCTGAGCATGAAGCTCAAAGTGGAGCTTGATCTCATGACCCTGAGATAATCACCTGAACTGAAATCATGAGCTGGGTATTTAACAGACTAAGTCTCCCAGATGCCCCTATCTTTGTCTTTTATGTTCCCAATTAACCCATGTAAAATGTGAGGCACAAACAGGAGAATGATGACTTTTGTTATGCTTAGAATATAGTGATGGAGGTGTATTATGGTCAAATACTGTCATTCTTATTCTTATTCTTATTCTTATTCTTATTCTTATTCTTTTGAGAAAGGAAGTGGACATGTGCATGTGCGGGAGAAAGGTAGAGAGGAACAGGGAGAGAGAATCTTAAGCAGGTTCCATACCCAGCACAGAGACTGACGTGGAGCTCAATCTCATGACCCTAAGATCAAGAGCCGAAATCAAGAGTTAGATGCCTACCCAAATGAGCCACCCAGACACCCCAAAATATCACCTTTAAAAGAGCTTTCAATTAGCTATAAAATTCCTAAAATCTTAACTTTGATAGTCAAACACATAACAAAAAGCAATAATAAAAGCAAAACATCCCATACCTTGGTATTTCTTTGATTTTCACCATATAATAGGAAGCAGATTGCCAAAACCAAAATAATAAAAATGCACCAAGACTTCACAGGAAAGCCAACTATTAAATGCCTATTCACTTTTCCAATAAATATGTAACAAACATCTAATATGTGCCAGGCAATGTGACAGAAACTGGGTGTACTGTGGTCAACAAAACAGACGTATTTTCTTCATTCACAGAGCTTAACTGTTTAGAGGGAGACCTAGCAATAACAGGTAAACAATAATGAAGGGTGTTATTAGATCCTAAGGAAATAAAGCAGAAGGTGACATGAAGGAGAAAAACATAGGGGAATCTAATAGAGTAAGCAAGGCAGGCAGCCATGAAGAAATGTTCCAAATATGAACTGAGGCCTGAATAAATAGAAGGAACAGCCATGGAAAAGCAGAAGGAACAGTGTGAATGGAGGATCCTGGGAAGGAAAGAACCAGAGTTTGTTGAGAAACTGACCTCAAGCTAGGTAGGGTGATGGTTGATGTGTGGAGTGTAATGAGCAGTAGCACAAAGGAACTGAGGTCAGAGCAGGATGCATCTTTTGAACCATGATGGGGAGTCCGAGTCTCATTTCATGTGCAATATTCAGATAGGAACTAACAGAATCTTCTCTTGCTGCTATGTAGTGATAAATCACAGATGGAGATGATTAAAATGGGAAGTGAAGAAAGGATATTTCAGTGGATAAAAGTTAATCTTCCCATTAGAACAAAGTCAGTTATTTCCTCACATTCCTATAAATTGACAAGGACTGGGGATATTGTCTTAAAAACATCAGGTGCCACATTGATGCTAAAATAAAAAAACAATTTGTAGATTGCATTGAATTCAATATTGGTTATAGCAGGTAAATACATGTACTGTCATATGGATAATGGCTGCAAATGTTAGGTCTGTGCTCTAAAATTAACTAAAGTAAAATTATATCTCTTTTAATTAAAAAAAACAGACAAAAATTGATCAGTCTTCAAACAGATTTGTGGAGAAAAAACTCTTTGATGAAGTAAATTCAGGGTCCCCCCACACACACTATTATAAGCACAGGCCAAATTAAACTAGCAACAAGACAGTCTGTACATAATGCCTAACAACCAGTCAAGTTGATGATGAAAATGAGTCAAGGCACTTATATGGCTACCGGAGCACTTAGGAGGGTGGGTTTTCTGCATTTAACACTTAAAAGAAGTGACTGACTCACATAACTATAATTACGTTGTTCATTTATATGTAAAGTGGATAGAATAATGCCAGCATAATAGGATTTAGGGGGAGTTGTATGAAAAGTGTTCTGCGCAGAGCTTGGCACATAGTAGGCATATGGTTTATAACCTCAGCTTGGGGCCTATTTGAAGGTTCTCTCAATCACAGACAGATAGGATTAGGGATTTATGGAAACTTTGATGATTCATCAACAGTCAATAAAAGAGAATAATAATTAATTTTAACTTATTTAAAAAATTTCATCAGGTAAATCATAAGTAGGAAATTCTGTTCTTCAAATACTCTATATTTTTTTAAATCTAACCAAGTGAGAAGAACCCAGTAATTAGGCTGAGAAAGTAAGAGCGTCAGTGAAATTCAAACACAACTTTAAGTACTCTAAACAATTTTGTTCCTTACTGGGATATGCTTCTCACCCTTTTCCATGTAAATATATCATCCAAAATATAATTAGGTTTAGGGAAAAAAACAGTTGAGAATTGTATAGGTTAAACTGCATCTTTCAAAAACATATATTGAAGTTCTAAGCTTTAGTACATCAGAATGTGACCTTATTTAGAAGGGTCTTTGAAGAGGTAATTAGTTAAGATGAGGTCATACTGGAGTAGAATGGGCTCTTAGTACATTTATGACTGGTGTTCTTTTAAAAAGAGGGGAATACAGAGGCAGAGACCCTCAGGTCAAAGATAGCGATGTGACAGCACCGCGGAGTAGAGGCAGAGATTGGAGTGATGCGTCTACATGCTGAGGAATAGCAAGGACTGTAGACAAACAGTAGCTGCTAGAAGAAGCAAGAAAGGAGTCTTCCCTGCAGATTTCAAAGAACAACCCTGATGGCGCCCTGGCTTCAGGCTTTTAGCCTCCAGAAGCAATACATTTTCGTTATTTTAAGCCACCTAGTTTGTAGTACTTTGTTACACCTGCCCTGGGAACTAATACAAGAGTATAGCCACACAGAGGCCCAGCTGACTGTTGTCTTCACTCTAATTTCTACATCCATCAAAACAAGGGAAGTCAAGGACCACACAGAATGAGAGGATACCAACAGCATTGCCTTCTTAAACTTAATTTTGAACTGCATGCCTTATCAAAAACCAAACCAAACCAAACCGAAAAGCAAACAAACACCCAGACCCCCCCCCCCATTCATTATATCTTCTCTTCTGAGTCACTTACGCCTTATTAAATGACAGGCAAATGTTTATCACTGCTGGACCTCCAGGGTCTCCACAGTCCTAGAGAAATAAGGTCTATTCCATTGACTTCATGCATCTTTTACAAGGGTGCCATTGTGGTCAAACACCAGAAATCTCTTTTATTGGTGATGATGTATGTGACTAGAAGAACACAATTGGATTTTTTTTCAGACCAAGCTACATGAAATCGAGCTTACAGTGCTGCAAGTTAGGAAAACCTTGTTTTTAAGGCTGTAAACTGCACATAGCTTTGTAAATGTATTCATATGCATTATATTAAAATAGCTTATGGGTGCCTAAAATCCTAGATTATAAAAATAGCACCCAGCTAAAAACTGGATTTTTTTAGTCATTGCTCTCCCCTTCTGTGACCATTAGAGTTTTCTGTGTCCTGTCTTTCCTGCACAGTCTTATTTGCCATCAGTCTTAATTCATTTTCACAAACAAATTAAGGCAGAGAGCCAGGTGAGGTATGCAACTCTACTCTCTATCATTCACTTCCCTATGCCTCTGTCAGAATCAATAAATACTCATTCAGGGTGGGGTGGGGAGAGCTAAGCAACTCATTAATCCTCCTGCTCACTGCTTCCAAAATGTGGGTGGTTTGTTAGGTGCCCTCTGGAATCCATAGTGCAAAGTGTAGCTCTTGAACACTGTTAAGGACCCAGCAATACAGCTGTACAGCATGAGAAGAGGGACTTACCAGGAATAATTACACTGGTGTACATGTGTTCCGTGATACATGAACTCACAGCTTTTCCCAATGTTTTTTCCTTATACAGGATATAGGTGGTAGGTTTTTTACTTTCAGAGACTCTTCCATGCCTGATATCTCCTCATTGTTTAAATCTGTCCCTGAACATGAGCAGCACCGTGGAAATTTACAATTTTACACACCACTTTTCAAAGCACACAAAAAGAAAATTCTTCAAACTCAAAAGAGTGTATATTGGTTGTTGACTTGTTTAGAGTGAATACTGAAGGAGGTGGTGTGCAGAAACTCCTTCAGCAACTCATGTAAGGAATGTGGACATCAACACCATAGAAATTCACACATAATACTGGGGGTCACAGACAAGTATAAACTGAATGGGTCTCTATGCTTAGGTTTCTCACTCTCCATGACCTTAAAGCTGGAAGTGTGATATCTTGGGCTTACTCTTTGAAATCCTTTGTTGCCTCCACTTGGGGAAATTTTATTGTTATTCCTCATGGATTTTCTAATTCTAAGAGAAGTGATGCGAAAAATAACATCAACCCGAACTCAGTAACCTCTACTTTGTTTTATTTTATTTTTTTAGTTTGACTTGCCTAAAAGCCTTTATAGCTGCTGTTTATTATTTCAAAACGCCATTAATACTTACTATGTGACTCATTTCCATGTAAATTTTTCTTGTAGAGAACTTTGATTTAGAGCAATGTATGCATTAGGAGGAAAACATCGTATAATTATTTACTCAAAAAACAAGAGAGATGGGGTTGAAGAGAGCATATCCCAAGAGATTTAAGACTGACAGATTCACAGCAAAAAAACCTTTTGTCTGGAAAGGAAGAAAATGATCCTAGGAACTAAGCACAATATACCTCTCATCTTGTCAAAACCAAAGAAGATGCTTTACATGTGCAAAATGTCCAATTGTCTATTCTCATACACAACTAACTTGGAAATACATCTGATTTGGAACATAACCAAATTGAAAGTAAAAACCTGTTATCATAAATATGACACTTTTATAGATAAAAAATTATTAGATTTTTCAGACAAAGGAGTTTGCTGCTTCATATTTTCAGATATTTATTCTGGAAAATTAACTTATTGATAAAGTACAACAAAGTGATAGTTTATCAATTAGAGGGTACACAGCATCAAAATCTTAAAGATAATAAAAATAAGAGCTACTGTCTTCTAAGAACTTATAATATTCCAAGCATAATGCTAAACTCTTTATTTAAAATATCCTCTCTCATCATCACAATGAGCCTATGGAGTTCACAGTATTATATTCACTTAAAAGATGAAGTATCTGAGAATCATTGAAGTTAACTAACTTGCCCAAGATGACATAACTGAAAAGTGGCAGAGCTGGAGGTCACATGCAGGTTTCTCTATTCTAAAGTAAGTGCGCTGTCTGCTATGTCCAAGCAGCTGTACTGACCAGATATTAAAGATGGTAAGTCTTACCAATTTATTGGATTTCCCAAACTCAACATTAGTCCCCTCCCTTCTATTCTGTCTCCCTTTCTTCTTTCCTTTCTCCCTTTCTCTGTGTTCTCTCTTTCCCTCTATTTTCATTCTACTAAAACAAAAAAAGATTTGAAGGAACATATGATGAAGTACATGTATAAAAGGACAACTACAAGCTCCCCAAGAGATCATATGTCCATAAGTTTATGTGATATATAAGATTAAGAGTTACAACAGCATTCCTTTTGAAATGCAATATTCAGAAACAGTTCCAACACTTTACCCATTAATTTAGTGTTCATTCATTCAGTACAATGCATTGAGCTGCTCCCATGTTCTAAGGATTGTGACAAGTCCCTGAAATGGGAAGATGAATGTATCACAGGTCTTTCCTTCTTGACAAGTTCCTTATTATAGAAAATACTCATAGAATAATGTATAAAGTTGATGGGAATGGAGGGCCTAAATAACAGTGTTCAGGAGAGTTGAAAAGTTTCCACAAGAAAGAGCATTTCAACGTGTCATAGAGAAAAAGAAAGATTTTCTAGGAGAGAGAAAAGAAAGAGGTATCAGTATTCCTGTAAAAGGATGAGAGAAGGCTTGACCAGCTCTGGAACTAAAGCACATGATCACTCCAGGGAAGTTACCACTTATAAGTTACCACTTATTACCCACTTACCAGATATAAGGTAATATACAAAATTGTAGGTTTTGTGGATAAGTTACACAGGATAAGATAAATAAGCAATTTGAATGTGTACTAGCCTTGTATTATTTTTTAAAATACAATTTGGAACACTCACTTACAAAATATCACAAGTATACAACAACACATTTTTTTTCTGAACCACTTGAGAGTACATTACTGATGTGACATCCCTCGTGAATTCTTTATTGTGTGTCTCCTACATATAAAAATATTTTCCGGAGTGCCTGGGTGGCTCAGTTGGTTGGGCAACTGCCTTCAGCTCAGGTCATGATCCCGGAGACCCGGCATCGAGTCCCACGTCGGGCTCCCTGCTCTGCAGGAAGCCTGCTTCTCCCTCTCTCACTCCCCCTGCTTGTGTTCCCTCTCTGGCTGTGTTTCTCTCTGTCAAATAAATAAAATCTTTAAAAAAATATTTTCCAATGCAACCATAATATAATCTCAAAATTTAAAAATTAGTATTGATATATTACTATCTTGTAAGTTTCAAATTTCATTCATTTTTTTCCATGATCTTGATAATGCATTTATAGCAAACACATCCAGTTCAGAACCACATACTGCCATCTAGTCTTTTTGATGCTCTTCATTTGGGAATGGTTCTTCAGTCTTGACTTTGACGCTCTAAAAGATTACAGGCCAGTTATTTTGTTAACTGTTCCTAAATTTGAGTGTATGATGTATCCTCATGATTTGTTTCAAGTTATACTTCTTCTGTAGGAATATTATAGAAGAGGGGCTGCATTCTCTCTTTGCATCCTATCTGGCATGTAGTTTCAATTTGTCCCTTTAATGATGGTTACTTTGATCACTCAGTTAAAATGGTGTATGCCAGACTTCCTTACTATGAAATGCCCTTCCTCCTCCTCCAACTCCTCCTCCTCTTCCTCCTCCAACTCCTCCGCTGCTTCTTCTTCTTCTTCTTCTTCTTCTTCTTCTTCTTCTTCTTCTTCTTCTTCTTCTTCTTCTTCTTCTTCTTCCAAAGATTTTATTTATTTATTTGAGAAAGAGAAAGAGAGAAAGAACAAGCTGGGAAAGCTGGGTGGGGAGGTGGAGCAGTAGGGACAGAGGGAGAACCGCCCCTCTTCAGGATCCTAGGATCATGACCTGAGCTGAAGGCAGACATTTAACCAACTGAGTCACCCAGATACCCCTGAAATGCCTTTTCCTAACTTTTGTAAATAATTAATATTTTCATGAAGAAGTAGTTTGAAACTATGTACATATTCCATTCCTCACTAATGGTTTTATTTATTTAATTCAATGGTTTATAATCAGTTACTTTCATTATTTGTTTTGATGTTCAAATGGTTCCAGAGCTGGCAAGTGGAGCAGGTCTTTAAGCTGGCCCCTGTATCCTTTTGGTACCCCTCATCATTATTTTATTTTTATCATGACTGTTTCTAAACTTATCTTGTTCTTTCCATAGTCTTGAGTCAGCCTTTTCTCCAAGGATCTGTAGTTCTCTATAATGAAGAGTGATATTTGAAGTCAAGATCTGGATGTGCTCAGTGCTGTTGGACTAGGGTACAGTTACTGCTCTTGAGCCCTCTCATTAGGCAGAGTTAGGGAATATGCATAAACACATACATGTGTGTACATATATATGTAGGTGTGTGTGTATACACACACATATAAGGTGGCATATTGCATTTTCCAAGATGGTCATAACAAAGTCTCCATCCCACATGATCTACATGATTTTTTTATATAAAACATTAATACTCCTCTTATTTGGAAATGAGAACTATGCTCATCTCTTATCTTGAATCAGGGTGCTATGCACTTTATTATGTCCCCTCAAATTCATATGTTGAAGCTCTAATCCCTCAGTGTTATGGTATTTGGAATGGGGCTTTCAGGAGTTAGTTAGGCTTAAATCAGGTCATGGGGAGGCCCTCATCATAGAATTAGTACCCTTACATAAGGAGACACCAGAGAGAGAAGGCAGTTATCTTACCAGAACCCAACAATGCTGGAAACCTGATCATGATCCTCCAGCCTCCAAAACTGTCAGAAAATAAACTAAAATTCTGTTTTTAAAGCCACTGAGGGTTTGGTATGGTACACCATACCAAGGACAGGTGTATATGTTCTAGCAACAGCCCCGGCAGAGGTCCCAGGTAATATAGCACAGAACTCTAGACATGTGAGTGAACATTTGGGTGATTCTACCTCTTAGTTACAAAGAAATCGCCAGTTGCAAGTCTTTCCATCTGAGCCCCCAGAAACAAACTCTCCCAGTGTGACTTTTTCAAAGTCCTGATACATAGAAACCATATGAATTAACAAAATGCTTGTTGCGTTTAAAACCACTGCATTTGGGAATCATTTGTAATGTATCAGTATATAACCAGATCACATACTTCCAGTTATAATACAATACCAATGGATTCATTCTAGTTGCCTCTCTGTATTTGTAACTCCCCTCTCACACTGGGAAAATTGACTCCCATTTTTCTTAATATCTTTTACTTGTTTGGTTAATCCTCCTGTTTATAACCAATCTTTTATAACTTACGTTGTACCTTCTTCCATGTGGGTGTTTTCCTGACTCTACTTGGACCTTGATTCCCTGAGATAGATCTCACCCTTCTCAGATTCAGACACTCAATACCAGACTGCTCCCACTTCTGTATGGATGTCTTACTTACTGTTCTTGGGCTTTGACTTTTCACTCTGAGCAATCCCTATCCCTGTCTTACTCTGCTGCACCAGATGTCTTTGTCATGGATTACTTTAGGAAAGGAAGGGGAGGGTAGGATATAGAGGAGGAACCACTTAGATTTTAACTTGTGGGCAAAATAGAAATTTTGGACATTTTTAGACAGATGGCTGATATGGTCCAAATTGCATCTTGGAAATATCAGAAGGAATGTTTTCTAACAATTCACTCTGTCAATAAATTTATTTTATGCACAATGTATGTAATGACTGAACAGAGTAACTGACAGACATAGATAAAGATTACCATAGAACAAGTAACTAAAACTGTGGTCCCTAGGCCACAAACTTTCTAATAATGTCTTCATAGGAAAGAATTAGGAAATATAAGATTTTTACTGGCTGTTTCTGCTTCTTTTGGTTTGCTTATTTTGTTAAAACATATACACGTGGATCAAATTCAAAATTGAAGAAAGACACGTTTGAACCTTCTCCCTACATAGTACATACCATGTTTCTGGTTGTTTTCTTCTATATCTATCTGCAAGTAAGGCAAAATTAATTAGAGAATTGCAATTGATCTCTCAGTAGTAAGTCTACTGCTTAGTACCTACCATTGTACCTAGTTTAGTACCTACCATTGTACCTAGTGTATTTTAGTTTAGTACCTACCATTGTACCTAGTGCCTTTATATATACTATGTATATATACACACACACACACACACACATATAACAGGTATTCAATATATTTCTTGAATGAATGAGAGACAAGATGGTAATAAGACTAGCTCAGTGATTCTTTAAAGTTCCTCAAATGGGATGGATTTCAGAAATGCTATAAAGGTACATAGTAGGACAGACTCAAGTCACATACTTCAGAAGACATAGTGGAAGACAGGATTCTAGTGATCATAACATTGAAAGTTAGAATCACTTTTCACTCTTTTGACTGTTTCTAACAATGGAAATAGTGTACTTCATCTCTATTAATACACAGACCATCCTTTTTTATTTTTACACAGACCATTCTTGATTTATCTCTTTGAGATATCTATTTAATTCCTGAGAAGACAGATGAGAGATTTAAGTGATGTATTATCCTAACACCTTCCCTTACCCATTTTTAGATAACCAAGTAGCCATTTCAGAGAAATCTAAAGGATATTTATGTAATTAAGTCTGCAAATATTGTACACTATGGAGCCTCGTCTACTAGTTTGATTTCTTTTCATTTATTGCTTTACTTTTTGGTTTTCATGATGCTGCTTTTTGCATTTCCCTTTTCTTCTTTTTAAAATTTTATTTATATATTTGAGAGAAGCAAAAGCAAGAGAGATCACAGAGGGAGGAGCAGGGAGCCCGATGTGGGACTCAATCCCAGGACCCTGAGATCGTGACCTGAGCTAAATAAAGACAGACACTTAACTGACTGAGCCACCCAGGCACCCCACATTTCCCTTTTCTTACACTATTTATCTCTGATGTATATATTTTTTCAAACACTCTCTCTATTAAAAATTCTATCAAATGACATTTCCCCCAAATTTCTTCCATTTTTCCCTGCTGCAGTCAAGACTAGCTGCTTTCCAGATTTGTTGTCTAGCAGTTCTCCTGGAGCCTCATTTCACTGTTCTCTGGGGATGGGTCTAAAGGTACCTGCTAATCTTAGGTATAAGAGAAATACAATTTCTGAGATCTTACATGTCTGAAAATTTCTAAAGGATAATCTTTACATAAACTTTAATTACTAGGCCATTCCATTCAAATATGTGTGTAATAAAATAATTGTTGCCCTAGCTGATTTCCCTTAACCAATTTTATTGAATTATGGACAATATACTAGAGAAATGATAACTACTTTTCAAGACCATAGAAATAATTTGGATATTTTTTATTAACAAACTTGGGAAGCAAACCTTAATATCAAAGATTTTAATATATACTAGAATTCCTTCTGTCTAGAAATGGTTTGTATACCTACTAAGTGTAAATGTATATGTGTATGCATATACCTACAATACAAATCCTTGGCTTAAAAGTCATTTTCCATGAAAATATTTGCCTCTTGGGTGCCTGGGTGGCTCAGTCAGTTAAGCGTCTGCCTTTGGCTCAGGTCATCATCCTGGGGTCCTGAGATGGAGCTCCACATCCGCTGCTTAGTGGGCAGTCTGCTTCTCCCTCTCCCTCCCATCCTTGGCTTGTGTTGTCTCTTGGTCACTCACTTTCTCTCTCTCAAGTAAATAAGTAAACTCTTTCAAAAAAATGAAATAAAACATTTGCTTCTGACTCATTCTCTTTACATTGGTTACCTTCCCCTCAATACCATTGCCAAGCTAGTGAGTGTAAGAAAAAGTTTAGAGATTTAAAGTCAAAGCTAAGAAAGTCAAGGAATTTTAAAAAGCAGAATTAATTTAGAAGGACTAATCCTGGGGACACCTGTACATGTGGTGATTCCCAAATCACTTTGTTCAAGTTATGACACTCTACAGATTAAAAACTCATTTGGATTAATATTTCTTTTAAAAATGTGAACATTTCTGTGATACCTGTGTGGCTCAGTTGGTTAAGCATCTGAATTGTGATATCAGCACAGGTCATGATCTCATGAGTTATGGCATTGAGCCCTGCACTCAGAGGGAATCTGCTTAAGATTTTCTCTCCTTTTTCCCTCTGCCCCTTCCCCGCTCGACCCCCACCCTCCCATTCACTCTCTTTCTGTCTCTCTTAAAAAAAAAAGTGAAAGAGTTTAGTGTCATATTTCCACATTTTAAAATAATTATCTGTCAGTTTGGGCCAGCAAACCCTGAGATGTGAATGAAAATATTACTCCAGACACCTTAGTAGGAGAAAGGAGAGGCCTGGGACCAGGTGCTCTAGTGGTGAAAGGCCTGGAGCCAAGCTTTGTCTCCACTTTTATTAGGGTCCTATCAGTACACCAAGCACAAGCACAAAACAAAGAGGCAAGGAATTCATGAAGTACGTGCCTGTTTTTTAAAGATTTAAACCTTTACTCCCTAGATAAGAGCCTTGAGCAGCAGTAAGAATCTAGCCTCTTTCAGCCAAGAAACTTCAAAGGAGGGCCAGAGTTCCAGGGACTCCTCCTTTGCTTTTCAATTTGTTTCATCCAGGGAGGCATATACAAGCCAGATTTTGTCTATCCAAGCACTGTGAATTCCCACAACTATTTCCACCTTCACCTCCTTGACGTTTCTCTAACATCTAGATAGGATTATCAGTACTGAGTTAGAGAAAGTAAAGATAATTTTAGTGAATGGTAGAACAGGTTCCAGGCAGTTCCAAGGCATCCAAAGTGTGTATCAAGTTAATGTGGCTCTGGCACCAGTGTCAAAAAGGAAAATTTGTCGGGTAAACCCATAGGAAACAGAAGAGATTCTAAGAGGGCCAATGACAGTTGAGGTAGCTGCTTCATCACAAGAAGATAACAGCGGCTAGAGGTAAACAGGAGCTAAACTGGCTGTGATAAGACGGAGACATTTTCACATACTCCGGTGGCCTCCCATAGCACTTAAAATAAATCTGAACTCTTTACCAGGACCTAAAAGGCTCAACAGGATCAGGTATTTGTTTATTTCTTCAGCCCCATCTTATACTATCACTTTCTTCTCAGCTCACTAAATTTCAGCCACATTAGTATTCTAGCTATTTCTTGAATAGGCTAAACTTGTTCTTGCCTTAGGCCTTTGCACCTGGCGTTCCCTCTGCTGGGAACTCCCAGCCCCACATCACGTGTCTTTTCACATCATTCATGGCTCGGCTCAGATGTCACCTCCTCAGAAAGGTCTTCCAATTTAAAATAGACACCCTCCACTTCCACCAGCCCCCCTTCCTACATTCTCTATCTCTTCACTCTGTTTATCGTCCCAGCACTTATCACTTTCTGAAATTATCTTGTTTATTTATATCCTATTGCCTGTCTTTGCCCTGAGTCTCCTAAGTACTTGAGAGCAGAGACTATCTTGTTACCATTAGGTCCTAAGTTCATAAAACCATGCCTAGCTTGTAGTAGGTTTTCAATAAATATATGTTGAATGAATAACTAAATAAATGAGCTGCAGTGATGATGGAGTAGTAATTAAGACAGAACATTGGCTTGTTGGTCTGAGAGGGTGGAAGAAGAGGGGAAAACTATGATGTAGGAGACAATGTGTTCAGGATGGGAAAAAAGTTCAAATTTGCCATTCTGTGATATGGAAAAGTTACTTACCCTTGCTGAATGTCACTTTCTTCAGCTGTGAAATGAAGATAACTATTGTAATATGTCCAATTTAAAGATTTGGTTAGGTGAAATAATGGATATATGAATATATACATAAAGAGTAAGGTGCAGAGAAGGTACCCAATACATAGTAGACATTATTACCATCAATACTGAGCCAAATAAGTTTCTGCATGCTTAGTGTGTTGACATTGAGGATGGGAAAGCTCAAAAACTTCCTATTCGATTTTCTTATTTTTCTAAAATATGCCTTTGTATACGATTTATTATATGTTTATAAAGGTAACAGTAACTTTAGTGTATTTTGCATATCAAATAAAATATTCATATAAACTTGGTTTTCAGATACAGCCAAATAATAAATTGGACCATAAAGTATGAATACTGTACCTAGCAATGAAATAGTAGTATACATGAACAGAAGAGACATAATGGTTGGTCATAAAATATGATTAACCTAGTTGAAACAAAAGGCCTTAGTACCTCACAAGTGGTGAACTCATTAGTGGGTTATAGGAGTTCCACATGAGTGAAGAAATCATGTATAATGGTTTCTCATTACATACCCTATTTATTCGTAGGGTGCCTTTTTTGAAGCTTGTTTTTTCAATTAAGTTTAAGCAAGAGGAGAGAAAAGTATAATTTAAGAATATACCAACTATATTTAAAAACAGTATTATTATTGGAACTTGGTCTGTATTAATCAAAAGAAACTTAACCCTTAATGATAAAATGTGTTTGGTCTGTATTCTATGTATGACCAATCCATTTAACACTGCTTTCAAATCAAGACTTTTATGAAGCAGAACGTTTTGATGGGCTATTTCTTCCCTCTCTAATAATAATAGTATTATTACTATTACTGCTTCTATAGCCTGATTCACCACCACTGCTATGACTTTGGATAGTACAATTAACCTTGCTGGGCCTCAGTTTCCACATTTGTAATCTGGTAAGTAGGACACCAGTGTTGCCTACTGTATCTCATAACTCAAAACATGATAAATACTTGTGAATGCTGGAAGCACTTCAGAATACCATATGCATGCAGTTTGTTTTTACAGAGCATTCAGGCCAGTGCCTCTTATATAATGTGTGGTCAATAAATATTAACTGAATGAACAGAACAATTGTGATAACTGGCCCAGTGTTATTATACAGAGGTAGGAGGGACAGGAGTCTGACTTACCTCCCTTACTTGTATATCTGTAAGAGTCAGGTGATAAACATAGGAAGCATACAAATGCTTGCCTCATATTTCTCTCCATTAAGATAATTTGAGAATTCAAATCTGACTGTATTTCATCAATGCTAAGGCTTTTTTGTACACAGTAGCAAATGTTTTAAATATGTCTCCATTTGAAAATTTTGTTCCTTTTTAACTGGTTTTCTTTTATTTTTTTTCAAGTTTTTATTTAAATTCAAGTTAGTTAACGTACAGTGTAATACTAGTTTCAGGTGTAGAATGTAATGATTCAGCATTTACATACAATATCCAGTGCTCATCACAATAAGTAAACTGTTTTTCGGTAGGAATTAGTAATTAAGTAGATTTTTTTTTATGCTTCTATCTTAATACAAGTAGTAGGTACCTCTTCCAAGACATAACTTTGAATTTACTAGTAGTAGGACACTGTTGTGTTTGTCATCTTTATATCTATGTCATTTCTATATTCTATGCATATAGATATCTATGTAATTATCATGTATCACATTATAATTACAATTATCAGAGTATTTTATTTATTTATTTTTTAAACTTCTATAATCTATACTGTGTCAGGCACTTTTCTAGGTGATTTACTGTGAAAACCTTCAGCCTGTGAAGTGAGGTTCTTTTATTATCTACACTTTGCAGATAAAGAAATTGAGACCCAGTGAAGTTAAGTAATAAGATCAAGTCACACTGTTCATAACGATTAGGCCTGGGATCCACACCCACATGTCTGGTTCCAAGTCCCATGCTCTCAAACCTTACCCTATATTGCCTTAACTGAACACCTATATGAAATGAAGCCATTTCAAATATCAGTGTAGAGAGTTAGGCTAGCAGCCCAACCCCAACGAAGATATTGTGAATTTGGCTAGTTACTTTGAAAATTAATCTGCAAAGTCTTTGTGCCTTTATTAAGTAGCTATACTTTTTCTTTTCTCATTAGTACGGCGTATGAGGCTATGACCTCTTCCAGCATAAGGACCACTCTTAATTATTTCTACTTTCCTGAGCCTGATGTATTGTCCACTACACACTCAAAACATTGTTGAAAAGATAAATAAAAGAGTGACTGATAAAGTTAATTGACAAATTAAGGAAAGGTTCAGGTAACGATGCTTCAGATTGAAATTTCGTTCTTGAGAAACAATACAAGATTTTGGTTTGCATTAATCAAAGGAATAGCCTGTATTAATCTATTTCATTAGGTAAAAAAAGTCAGTAATTTAATTAGCTTAGCCTGTCATTTGTGCCCTTTAGTCATAAAGTATCAAAGATTATTCTTGTAATTATTTTAGCAGGGTCCAAAAATTGAATTTGAAATTTGAGTACATAGCATTCTATTGACACCACAATGCTAACACTGCAAACACAGAATTTTATTCAAACATGAACATTTTCAGCAGATATTTCAGTGTCTTAAAATATTAGAATACATTTAAAAATCTACTAATTTGGAGCACCTGGGTGGCTCAGTCAGTTGAGAATCTGCCTTCAGTTCAGGTCATGATCTTAGGGTTCTGGGATCAAGCCCAGTGGGAAGCATGTTTCTCCCTCATCCTTGCTTGCTGCTCCCCCTGTTGTGCTCTCTCTCTCAAACAAATAAATAAAATCTTTTTTTAAAAAAGATTTTATTTATTTGACAGAGAGAAACACAGAGAGGGAACACAAGCAGAGGGACTGAGAGAGGGAGAAGCAGGCTTCCCGCCGAGCAGGGAGCCCGATGTGGGACTTGATCCCGGGTCTCCTGGATCATGACCTGAGCCGAAGGCAGTTGCCCAACCAACTGAGCCACCCAAGCACCCCAAGAAAATATTTTTAGTGACAAAATGTTACACATAAAATGCATGAAAGTGATTAATGCTGAGGATAAAATGGAGAAAAGCACACTGATTTAACAGTATTTATAATATTTTTTTAAAAATATGGTGAGTTCAAGAAGGTCCCTTTTTAAAATATGCTTTATATCTTATGTAATATTTGTATGTATAAAGTGTTAAATATTTTCAAAATTAGAAAATGTATTATTCTATTTGTTTTTCAAAGCAACTCTGAATCAGGCTGAGTAGATACAACTTTCCTTGTTTGACAGATAAGGGAAATGATATTTGATTTACACAAGGTCTAATTGATGATAAATTTTGGCGAAGGACCAGAAACTTCTCTTCACTAATAAATCAATTAATTATTTCAATAAACAAGTCCTCTACTACTCCCTCTCTCTGAGAGAGGCACTACCATCCATCCAATGTCTCAGCTACAAATCTGAGAATCATTCATATGCATCTCTCTCTCTACTTCTACAACTGATTAGCTACCAATTTCTACTAATATTATCTCCTTAATAGACTTAAGTCAGTTTCTTTCTCATTATTCCCAGGGGCATGACCTTATAGATTAATCTATCTTCATTTTACCCTCAGATCAAGACAACCACCTTTTACCTTGTCACCAGTCAATTACTACAGTCTTATCTCAATCAAATCCATTGTCAGAGGGAAAACCAAAGTGCCCGTTTTAACATGTGACTCTGGCTTCCATTCCTAATTTTTTTTTTAATGGCTCCATATTCCCTCCAGGTTGAATTTGATGCTTCTCATTATGGCACTACAAAGCCCTCCACAGCCTGGCTCCTGCTGATGATGCCTCTAGATTGGTTTCTTACTATTTCACCAGCTCATGCAATACACTTTAAATACTTGCTGGTTTCCAGGACACAGACTCTTTTAAAGATACTCACAAACCCTGGAAATAATTCTTTTTGGAAATCCACATCTTATCAGACATATTACAGTAAACCCAAATTCCACAAAAAGAAGAGCTTACAAAAAACTAAGATTTGAGCAGAGTAGTAGTTGACTGGTTGACATAATACCAGCATTTTAAAAAATGGAATTAAATTAATCATTCATTCCATATTTATTTGAATGAATAAGGCTAGATTTTATTTTAGGTTCTGAAGTTCTTCAGTCAACAAAATAGGTAAGTCCCTACCTTTATAGAGTCTACATTCTTTATAGAGTTTTAATTATATTTTGCTATATTTTGCTATATTTAGTTCATGGTTGTTTTAATTTAAAATTTTTCCCTTTTTATATTTCAGAACAACAAAACCCAATAATTTTTTTAGGTCTCAAATATTTTCGCCATCCTTTGAAAGCTCATAGACTTTTAGCACCATGCCTCTAGTACTGTCTACTGGTAAAGTAGCCCGGTTAAGGTACTATCACCACACCTGTCCCCAAACTTTCACATGCTGGTGCCTTTGCCTGCCACAATTTTCTACTCCATTCCCTACTCCTTGAAACCTAGTTGAACTTATTTATCTAGATAGCTCTTATGTGTCTTTCCAGAGGAAACTCACTCATCTTTTGCCAGAAATCTTTTCCTATCTGATGTACCAGCCCTACCCCTAAGTCCAGAACAAATCCAACAAAACTGTATTATATTGATTTCTTGCTCAAAATCTTCCATTGACATTGTATCATGCTTAGAATAAAATCTAGAGTCCTCACTATGTTTTGTTTTTGTAAGATTGTATATAATTTCACCGTTGGCTAACTTTCCTAGTTCATTTCCTTCTAGTCTTTTTATTCCTCCTTCTGTTCCAGTTATAGTGGCCCTCCTGATGTTTTGACACATGCCAAATATGCTCCTGTCCCAGGACCTTTGCATTTGCTCTTACCTCAGTTTGAAATGCTCTTCTTTACATACTAGCATGGCTTGCTTCCTTACTTCATTCTGAAATCTGCTCAAGACTTGCCTCTTTGAAAAGCTTTTCCTAAACATCCTATTTAAAATAGGACTTTCCTGCTACTCTCTTTTTTCTTTCCAGACTTTTTTATAAAGGTTATTTATTTGTTTTTAGAGAGAGAGAGTGGGAGCAGAGGGAAGGGCAAAGAGAACGGGAGACAGAAAATCTTAAACAGGCTCCACTACCAGCAGAGGCCCAATGCAGACTTGATCTCAGAATCCTGAGATCATGACCTGAGCTGAAACCAAGAGTTGGATGCCTAACTGACTAAGCCACCTAGGCACCCCTTCTTTCTAGACTTTAATTTCTTTTCTGCATTTACCATTATTCTGACATTGTATGACATATTTGGTTGTTTATTGTCTGTCCCACTCAGAATAATGCAAACTCTATGAAATCTTGCCTGTTTTGTTCACTGCTAAATCCCAGCACCTACAAGTGTGTCAGACACAGAGTAAAGGATTAATAACTGCAATTTTGGATGACTGAATGGCACTACCCACAATAAGCTATAGTCTCTGTAGATATCATACTCAGGAGGACATGTATTCCTCTATGCTGCATTAATAAAAATCAGTTTATTTGCTCCTCTTCCCTGAATTATTGTCAACTGCTGAAGGACAGAAACTATCTTTATCTTAATGCTTCAGATATCGTGGGACTAGAGTAGGCTCAATTAACATTTGCCATGAGAAAAATGCATTGAGTGATCTTCACTGTGCAAGGTATCACACTAGGTGTTCAGAATTTAAATTTTTTATCAGTATGGAATAAGCACCAATTAGCAAACACAGATGGCCTAATCACATTGACCAACCTTCCCCATAATGCTTTCCAGTACTTTCCCACTAGCTCACACCAGTGCTCGATAACTCTCCCCTGTTGTTTCCACTAAACTGAGTTCAGCATCTCTACCTTTGCAATAGTCATGATCCTTGTTATAATACTCTTAAAATAAGGCCTTCCTTGCTAAATTTTCTGTAGTGCAATTTTCCTTTCATAGTTCCCATTATGTGTCTTTGTTCTTTTGCCCTGAATAACATAGTAGGAACCTTTACAAAAGCTAGTATCAAACTTGAGTCACCGTACAGACCCCTGTTTTAAAGCAGGATAGAAAATAAGCTTCTTGCAGACCTCCCAACCTATGGAAACATCTTTTTATTTAAAATGTATATACAACAGTAGGAGAAGAAAAGGAAATGGGAAGTAGGGTAATTTGGGGAGAGAAATGAAATGTGAGAAACTTTGGACTCAGAAACAAACTGAGGATCTTGGAGGGAAGAGGGTGAGGGGATGGGTGAGCCTGGTGGTGGGTACTGAGGGCACGTATTGCATGGAGCATTGGGTGTGGGGCATAACAATGAATCTTGGAACACAAAAAATAAAATAAATTTAAAGTAAAAAAAATAAAATGTATACACAAAAATGATCTTTTATAACTGGTACTTTCTAAAAGATTATCATCAAAATAAAAGCACAAATTTGAAACAATACTGTAGAATATTTGATCCTGAGTTTGTATGCCCTGTCTCCTTCCAAGTTTTTCAGAGATCCTAGAAAAACAGTTTGAGAAACTAGTTAGAGCTGTGACCAATTCTCTTCCTGGTGAGATAGCTATTTTTATGCAAAATAGGTGGTAAAAGTTCACCTGGCATTTTAACCTTCTATTTTGAATTTTGTTTTAACTTTTTATTCTAAAGAAATAGTGCTTTAAGAGCCAAAAAAATGGACTAGGAGAATCACTGACCCACAAAGGAAGTTTCTATTAAAGAATCCTGACTTTTAACATGTAAAGTTATAATTTAGAATATCCTTTATTTATTTTTTAATCTACTCTCTGGTGTATATATTTAAAGTTCTATTTTTGGCCTCTAAGAGTGTGAACTTGTCCATTGATGCAAACTGTTAATCAGCCTCTTCATTCTCCTTTTAGAAAGGACTCTATCAAATGGCCTTGATGTGTAACAATTGGCAGATAACTGTCTGGGATTACTGCATACTACTCCAACAAATGATTTACCCATATAGACCCAGGGATTCATGGTTTTAAATAGGAACGCTTACTTGAACACTAGGAAAAAACTCCTAATAGATTGGTTTTGCCTATAATGAATATTTTTAAAAGCAGCTTTTTCAAAGAAAAGTTCCATCTGTGTTTTAATTAGTATTAACTTTTATCAATACTATACAGTTTTGTGGGGTTTTTTGGTTCATTTGCGTATAACATTGTGTATAACATAAATATCTGAAAATTTAATAAGATGAACTGTATAACATATCATAGAAAATCATAAAGCAAATGGTCAAATTCCTAATAGAACTTTCTTTAGATTCAGGTTCATTCCTTTATAAAGTCAATTACTCAGACAGGTCCTGAACAAAACAATAGAGATAGCTGTTTAATACTTGCCAGCTAGTATTCATAATTAGCAATTTAAAGGAACCCAAGCATTATGCACACACTATTTACAGAAATATGGACATATGGAAGTGGGGGTGAGGGGGAACTTGCAGAAGTCTGACCAGCACTAGGACTTTTTGTCAGAGAAGTAGCAGAAGTTGTGAGAGGCATTGGGGTGGGGAGGGGCTGCTGTTAAGAGGAGAATGTAACCACAGGAAAGCAAAAGCAACTAAAATATATGTTCTGTTCAGGGTTGTAAAAGCCAAGAATGCACAGCTGAAGGAATTCTTGAGATACCAACTGAAAGATTTGTGGATTTCAGGTTGTTGATATTAAATCCAAATACACTGGGATGAAATAGTTAGTGGATTTTTTTCCCCTTTATGCAGTTTCTTTTGCATGTTCCTGATCCATGCATATAGGATGTGATCCATAAATATGGATTAACTAAAATACAAGAATCTTCTGTCCCTAATTCTATTGAAAAGTAAACATGTGTTAGCTTTTCAACTCTGAAGAGAAAGGTAAAATCAGTGTCGTTTAAGGCAGCAGTGGCTTTAATGAGGGTGAGTCATAGCACTCAGGGAGGCAAACCTATTTATTTTTATTACACAACATGTTTAACTGGGACCATTTTAAAAAGGCCAAATGACAGACAGAGGCCAGGATTAGATGCATCCTCAGTAGACAGCTGCCATGCCCTGCCAGAATAAGGATTTAGAGGAGTGTAGCTGGGAAGAAATAGCCAACAATTGGGGGAAGGGGGAAGTGGAGAAAAATAAACTCCCTGAAGAAAGTTTAAAAAAAAAAAAAAACAGGTCACAGTAATTTCCCTCAGGACTAAAATGTGTGACATAGCTTTTGCATTAAATCAGAAATTTCAGAGTAAGAGGAACTAGGAAAGAAACTAAACCATGGGGAATAATGTCGCTATTGTCTTTGGGAGGGCTCAAATAAAAAGTTACTGAGTCTTTTCCAAACCAACTAGCTTAATGGTGTGATATTTCTCAAAAAGAACTTGCTTCTAGGAAAAAGGAATTAGGTTTGTTTTCCCATTTCACATCCAATTACACTAGTGAATTTGATAACTAATCAGCCAAGGTGCATATGGTGAAAAGAAACTTCTTGTACTGCGGCAAAAAAATATATTCCAATACTTATCAGATGACCTAATATTGGACAAATGACATCATGGAAGCAAATTCATTGTTGACCATTCCCAAAACTTATGATGCTGTTTCTAGCTTCTTCTAAAAATGTCAGTCCTGTCTATAGTTAGCCTTTCTAAGGATGCCACTCACCTGTCTTTAACTAAGCAATAGTTTACATCAATTTGCATTTGGGCTTGAGGATCTTCCCTTGAAAACATTTTACTTTTTTTTTTCTAGAAGCAATATATATATATATATAAATTGCCCAAGCCTAAAACAAGTGAACAGCTCCCTAGAAATAAATGGTATACTTCTAAGCTGCAGGAATTCCAAAAGAATCAAGGGCTTCATGTGTTAAAGAAACACAGAAAAGAGTCAAGGGCACCTTGATCCAAACTATAGAAGCTGCAGGGGAAGTTGGAGTTGCACTAGTTGAACACCCTGCGAGAGAGACAAGATGCTGCATGGAGATCCTCAGGGATAGAGGGGAAAGAAGTGATGCCTCTGTATTGTCAGGAACTAACACATTGCCTAGAACTTAATAAATTTTTGTTGAAGTAATAAGGATGACTTTTGATATGGCAGTTATGAATAATTCTGCACAGTACAAAAAGTTGCTACAGATAATTAAAGTTAGCTATAAAATCATACAAAAGTTTTCCAGTAAGTTGAAACTTGTGTAGTTGTAATGTCTCAACACATTATATTTTGAAAGAAGATGGGGAAATAGAGTGGTGAAAATGATATAAAGTGATTTTATAAAAATTAAAGCATAAAAGATGATAAGTTTACTATGTTATGTGATCACCTTCTAATTCTGAACTACTTAAAATGTTTCTTTGATGACATACATATTTTCCATATGTACATATGATATATTTGATGTATATCCTCTTAAATATATTTTTCCTAACAGTGAACAAAATGAGCCTTTATAAATTAAAAAATCTATGTAAAAATAATGTAATTCATTCCTAACAAACTGATGCTCTGAAATATGAATGCTGTAGGTCAATGACTATATCAAAATATTAAGGTTTTGAGAATATTCATCTGTTTAAGACATAAAGCAATGCATTATAGCACAGAACATTGAAGTAAATGTTGGGAAAGATTTTCTTAAGAGAAATAATTTCACAGTCAATCTGTATATATAAAGATGATTCTCAGGGCAGTCCCCCAATTAACAGGGAGAGAAAAAGAGAGATAATTTAATTATTGTGCATTAAGAATTTTTCAGTTTCCTAGGACAGCTGCTGAAAGAAGGGTTGGTAGGGACCAAAGTAAGGTAAACAGAGAGTAAGAAAGGAGAAGCACGCAGAATACAGGAAGAGAGGACCTAGAGAGAGTGTCTCAATAATGGAGAATGACTTGAGGATGTGAAACACAAGGGATTTCATCTTGAACTAGAAGCTGTCTGTTATGCAATCCTGAAAAAATAAACCATGTCTTTGTCTTCAGACTTTCAGAATTTGGTAGAGATGTGTCAGTTTTTTATCACAATTAAAAAAATTTGATATATACCATAGTCATGTAAGCTTCAGAAGGACAAATATATTTGTTTTTAACATGTATTGCTTTGACACTCTGAGAAAGTCTTTACTGCAGAAAATTTCAGTAACACAAAAAGCTAGAGATCAATATAATTATCACTTAACTTTAGTAAGATCAACTTACAGTTGATTTTGGTTTAAACTCCATTGCAGGATGCCTGAGTGGCTCAGTGGGTTAAGCTGCTGCTTTCAGTTCAAGTCATGATCTCAGGGTCCTGGGATTGAGGCCCGCATCAGGCTCTCTGCTCAGCAGGGAACCTGTTTCTCCCTCTTTCTTTGCCTGCCTCTCTGCCTACTTGTGATCTCTCTCTCTGTCAAATAAATAAATAAATAAAATCTTAAAAAAAAACCAAAAAAACTCCACTGCATCCTCTACTGCTTACCTGCCCTAGCCTATTTTGAAGCAAATGCCAAACATTGTATCACTTTATTCATAAATATTTTAGTGCATTTCTTTAAAATATAAGGACTTAATAAAAAAAACCTTTATGATACCATTATCACACATGAATTCTACCAATAATTTATATTCATAATCATCTAACCAGTGTTCAAATTTTCCTAATTGTCTCATAAATGTTTTTAACTGTCTTTCAAGTTTAGATCCAAGTAAGGTCCAAATTTCTCAACTGATTGATGTATGCCCCAAATTTCTTTTACTCTAAAGCTTTCTTTTCCATTTCTTTCTTTTTTTCCTGTAAATTTACATGTTTATAAAATAGAGTATATGTCCATTAGAATCTAAATCATCACTAGTAAATAATAACAAAATTTTGAATTTTACATAATAGAGTATAAAAGTGTATCTCAGTGGATTTTAAGTTATCTTATTATATGTGACATTGAGCATCTTTTCACATATTTGAGAGCCACATATCTTGTGATCTTTTTAATTATCTTATTATTCATATCTCTTATTCATTATTGCAGTGTGTTGTTGATTATTTTCTTCTCTATTTTAGAAGCCCTGTATATATTAAGGATATTAATTCTTTGTGACATAAATTAAAAATAATTTTTGTCCCAGTTTGTCACTTGTGTTTTTATTTTTCTGTCATGGTTGTGTGTGTGTGTCTGTTTATGTGTGTCTTGATATACCAAATAAAATTTTACTTTTATGTAGCCCACTATGTTGGAGCTAACATAGTAGAAAGAACTTGCTCAAATATCTCTTTTCTTAGAGCCAAATTATTATTATCGCTGAGTTTTCTTCCTTTTTAAATCTCAGCTTCATTAAATATAATGGATAAATAAAATTGTAAGATATTTAAGGTGTGCATCATAATGATCTGATGTATGTATACATTGTGAAAGGATTCCCCCCATCTAGTTAATTAATACATTAGTATCTCACATACTTATCTCTCTCTCTGTGTGTGTATGAGAACAGTTATATTCTATGCTCATAGCAAATTTCATTAGACAATAGAGTGTTATTAGCTATATATATTTATTCATGGGATGAATTGATACATTGACCCTAACTACTTTACAGAAGTTTTTGAGTATGAAATAAGCCTACCTGTAATGTAAAACATCATCACTTCCTGGATATTATAGCTACTGAACAGTAAAAATAGCTGTTCAATAAATGCTAGTTCTCTCTTCCCAACACCTTTTTCTGTGCTCTATGTACACAGCCTAATGATACAGAATGAATCATGTATTTGCCTTGAGATTCTAGGGAAGAATAGCTTTTCCTTAGGTAAGGTCAGTGTATGTCAAATACTGCCCCAGGAACTTGAGTTGCATCTCTTAACCTTTTCCAGATTATAAAAAATCTTGTTGGATAGCCAAAATGAACTGGGATATTTACTGGCTCTTATGAAGCATGACTTACCAGGTTAATTTAAGAGCTCAAGTGTTTCAGAGGACATTTGTCAGTTGGACTAGAAACATCTCTACTAACCAGCAGAAATTATCATAGTATTACCTGGCTCTATAATTAAGAGATTGCTGGGAGTAATGGAGTAATTCCCAGTAATGCTGGGAATAATAAGGTAATGATAAAAATATTGATGAAGATTGCTCTTTTGATGGATGCAAAAACTGTTGTACCTTTCAAAGTTGTGAGAAGCTCTCGCTGATTCTGTATGACGTTGTCTGCTTGTAAGGAGACATAATATTAATATCCACCATCCACTGTGTGTTCAAAAACCATTCATGAGTTAAGAAAATTGGATCCAGATTGATCTGAAGATTTCTTGGAAAATAACTATAAGAAAAAAAAACTTTCTGATAAATCAAATTAAGAAGGGAGACAGACATGTTTAACTTCAGAAAATATTTATTTAGAGATTTACAGACAGTGTTTAACACATATTTAAGAATGATGGAGTAAATTACATATGAATCCCTTCTCATCAAATTAGGTTTTGAAGAACCTTTACTTGAAATCCTCTTGTTAACAGACAGTAGTCTTCATTTTGGCCATTTCAGTGATCACCATGGAATTAACCCCTCAAATTAGTCTGGATCAGTGTGGCTTTACATTACAGACTACAAAAGGTGGTCTATAGACATGACAGACATGGCAAAAGAAATTAACACTTCAAAACACTACCAATTTAATGACCTACTTTTAAGGAAGATTAACCTATAGTGAGGATGTGAAACTAAATTAAATTCCAGTTAAATACAAATATTTTTCTTCACATACTGAGTCATCTGATTTAGACCCTGCAGGGTACAGTGTTACTGTGCTTGGTGAAATGCATAATTATTTATGGACTTTCTCAGTATTAAGCTTACCCCTTATCTAACTTTACACAGGCTGTCTAGTTAGTGACTCTCATAGAGATATCCTGCTGCATAATATGGTCCCACTTGGTAGGTCAGGGCCCAGATGCCCCTTTTTCCATTCTTTGTTGATGGTTTGAAAATATCAGGACAATGACTGCATGCCACATTGGTTTTAGAATTCCTAATCTAATTTCTCTATGGGGGGCTCTAATTCCATATAATGTGTATAAAACACAAAGATAAATGCTACTTATTATTGAGAATGGAGGTTCAAGGACCTATTGTGAAGCTTTGTACTTATTGATAGAATTCTAAAACTAGGTTATAAAAAAAGTCACTTCTTGATGAAGAATTAATGATAAATAACAAGCCTTTGGGAGGCTAAAATACTTAATACTCAAAGACATTCCCATTTGAAGCATTTTAAGAATATGAACTAATGGAATGCAAATTGTATTTCTCATAAGGTACAATATTAATCCTATGATGAAGCTGATTTAGTGTTAATTGAGTGCAATCTCTTAAGTTCTTAAAAGTAACAATTTGTCTTAAAGAGAATGATTTTTCTGGGGTGCCTGGGTAGCTCAGTTGGTTGAACAACTGCCTTCAGCTCAGGTCACAATCCGGGAACTCTGGGATCAAGCCCCGAGTCAGGATCCCTGCTCAACCAGAAGCCTGCTTCTCCTTCTCTCACTTCCCCTGCTTGTGTTCCCTCTCTAGCTGTGTTTCTCTCTGTCAAATAAATAAATAAAATCTTAAAAAATACCTGTCACTTTAAAAAAAAGAGAATGATTTTTTGACTTAGATATTGTATATGGTTGACATTAGGCCAATTAGACATGTTCTCTTGCTTAAGAATAGATGAAGAGGAAAAACTTCATGGAAACACAATGGTGAGAACATTTTCTTACTGTTCAAAGTATAAATGAATGGGAAAAGAGAAGAAAGTGATAATAGTGTCATCTAAGGGAAAGCCTCCTGGAGCCAGACAGAACCAGATAAAGTCCAGATAAGTTGTTCATTTTCTCTGAAGCTCAAACATTATCCTAAAAATAGTTAAGAAAATTCTTTAGGAAAACTAGGATGTAAAAAAGTTTGAGGGACTGATGCCAGGCTGTCAATGTATTAATTTACAGTTGGAATAGGGACTAACATATGGTACTAGAATACTCTAGTATTGTATTATCTCTCTATAATCAAGCTCTGTAGGTAAAACTAAATCATAATCAGGAGGATGATATTTCAGAGTAGAATCTAAACAAAAGGAGTTAAATGAATTAATGGAATTGCCTCATTCTAATGTGGCTTAACACACCTCTCTCAAAAAGTAAGGGTTTGCTAATGGCACCATAAATCAGTAAAGCCTATCAGCTATCATCACCTCTGTCCATCTCCACTGGAGGAACAGCCTTGGCATTTGGATTAGAAATACCTGATGGCTGAGAGCTGAGTCTGTCTCTACCATACCGAGTGTTTGAATGGGCTCTGTTAACAGCAGCCTATATGACTTTTTTTTTATTTCTATATTGACCAATTGCCTTTCTGATGGACATAGCTCTTTTGAATGAGTGTGTGTGTGTGTGTGTGTGTGTGTGTGTGTGTGTGTGTGCGCACTGCATGTGTGTGTATAACTGGACTGGAGTTAAGCCTGATCATATGGCCTATCAGTCATCCTATTTCTTTCCAGTGACTGCTTATCTTTTTACTAATTCATTACTTGTTGCTTTAATAATTTACTTCTCCACGGACAAGTTTACTTACCTTATTTCCAAGATCTTTGAGGGACATATCTGTGTAGCCTTATATTTATTAATTAAATGTTATACACTTTCTCTCACCTAAAAAAAAGGATAAATGCTGTGGTATAATAAAGTTCTGAAAATTGATCAAACTGTTCTACCCCTTCAACAAATGAAGTCTTTTTAGTAGTGTTAAACAAATTTCCATTTGATAGTGCAATTATTTAGGACAATGAATAATTTGAATTATCTGTGGTTATAACTATCTGTTGAATGATCTACAGCATCTGAGCACCACCCACATAAATCCTATAAAATCATCATATAAATTGACATATGATGTCAGGGTAAGAATTTAAGATTTGTTCCCAAGCTTAGGTTCCATATTATTATATCCACTTATTCCTTTGTCCTGGTTTGTTTTGAATACTATGCTATAAGCTTTATAACATTATTATGAAAACAAAAAAATGCTATCTTCTTATTTCATGTAAAAGAAAGGGGGAATTTTAACCCGTAAAAACAAGCCATCCCATCTAATTTTTTTCACAAATTGTGCTCTTGGGATTTGTTTGAAAGCATCACTGGATGATGCTGAATAATACTGCATGAGTTAGGGCTTGGGTGTAGTACTTTGAATAACCTCATGATGTTTGCTTTAAGAAGAGTAACTCTGCTTTCTAAATTCTATTAAAAAATCAATTTGGTTGCTAAAATCAGGACTGTAGCTTAAAAAATTTTCAAGACATTAGTCAATCCCTTTGTGAATAACTGGTTCTTTATGGGCAATATCAGCACTTTAGAAGTTACCTTATTGAAACCACAATGATGGTTGGCTATGGAGTGCTTTCTTGCATCACCTCTAGTGTAGTAGACAGAATCTTGGACTAGGAGCTAACAGATCTAGATTTTAATCCTGACTAACCCTATGATTTCAAACAAATTATTTAAGGCTTGTTTATTGGCCTCAGTCATGGGTTGAATTTTATCCCCTCAAAATTCATATGTTGAAATTCTAAATTCTAATCCCTAGTACCACAGAATATGACCTAATTGGAGATAGAGTCTTCACAGAGGAAATCAAGCTAAAAATGAGGTCATTAGGGTATACCCTAATCTGATATGAAGGGAAAATTTGAATACAGACTTACAGGGAGAACTAGGTGTACATTAAAATAGGACAGATGCCTGGATCAGATCTTTCCCTCATTGCCCTCAAAAGGAATTGGCCATGACAACAGCTTGATTTCAGACTTCTAGTCTTCAGAACTTTGAGACAGTAAGTTTCTGTTGTTTAAGCTACTCTGTTTGTGGTACTCTGTTACACTGCTCTAGCAAACTAATATAGTTTCTTTAATGCGAAAAGGTGATAATGAAATCATTCTATAACAGCCATCCAGAACGTTGTCTCTCTTTGCTTAATGAAATTATTCTCCTATCTCTGTGCTGATGCAATCATATTTCTGAAATGCAGATCTGATCTTGTCAATGTATTGCTTAAAGCCCTTCACCAAAACACCTACAGAGTTAAGTAAGATTCATACTCCCACATATGGTAGACAGGGCCCTTCATGGTCTGAACCCAAGCCACCTTTTTATAGCTTCTTGATCCCTAAATGCCATTGTCATCCATTTTCTCCCTTTCCTTTAATTTGGGAGATAGTCACCAAGTACAAAGGAATTGTGGGAACAGGTACCTGGACAGCATTGGAGAAAATTAAAAGGGAGAGGAGATGGAAAATGGGAGGAAGAAAGAAAAAATAGTAAAGTCACATTGTGACTGTGTAAAGCTTCGTTGATTAAACAAAATGAATTTGAAGGTATATACATTCAGATTTTTTCTGTTGTCTGGTGTTGCCAAAAATTCTTCAAACTACTAGTGGCATGAATGGTTGCTTTGTAAAACATTTTTAAAGTTAAAATTGAAGGATTTCATATATGAAAGCAAGTACCTTACTAAAGCCTTTCTATATGCCCAGTCAAGACTAGTATACTTTGCTCAGCATTGACACAGTACACTGTCTAAACCTCTTCTCCATTATGCATTACAGGAGGCAAGTATAGTCCTCTACCTCATAGGACTCTGAGCTATTTGAAGTCAAGGACATTTTAATTATTTCTTTCACTCTACTATGCATAGCAAAATAAAAAAAAATTAATATAGTTTTAAGAAATTAAAGTGTAAATAACTTTTTAAGAAATTAAAGTTACAATATGGTATTGTCATATACCAGCTGTTCATATACTGCTCTAAAGTTGCTTGAAGGATCAAAAACTATCTTTAAATATAAAAGTCTCTGCTACTGCTCCCCTATGGGAATGCCCACAAGAGAAGCAACCCAATTGTAAGTCAACCCCTGCCTCTTGGGGTTCACTTTTGAAACCACTGTTGTTTTCTTTTTGCATAGCAGCCCTAAGGGTCCTGCTTTCAGCAGCCACCTGTGGATGACTTCCTTCTCTTTGAGATGCCCTTTATCACCACCATTGGCCATGATACTCCATAATGAATTTTGTTTGTACCATCCCATATACACCTTCCAAATCCATCCAAATCCATTCTCCTGTGACCCAATAACCAATACAGATAGAAACTTGATTTTAGAGATAAAGATGATAACCAGAGTGTATTTTGGGAGAGAAATAACTTTGTTCACAGCCTCTCAAGTACTTTATATTTGATATTATGTGACAATGCCTTTGGAATTTTAGGAGACTCAGTTAGTATGTAATTATATCAGAATGGAAAAGAATATCAGCAGCAAAAAGGAGTGTATGGAATAAGCCAAAGGATAGGGTTGGGGAAGATGAAAAGTATGGAGGCTGTACACCGGAAAAAAAAAAAAATTAAAAAAGGCAAGGCTCATAAGTCACCCAGGTCCTGTATATATATTTCTTGACCACTCAAATGAAAGTTAAATTATGGGGGGGTTATATTGAAGTAAAAACCTTCTGAATTTTAGCAACTTAATTGGTAGCTTTTTAAAAACTTGTAAAAGGTTTTAAAATTACAATTCAAAATTCTATGAAATAGAGCCATTTTAGTGCTTCTAGACCTATTATTTTGTTTTAACATTTTTTTCCTGAATTAAGTGTGGAAGATTAAGGTAACATAATTTGGCTCCTGGATCAGCCTTGGCATTCTTCACCTTGCCCAGATGTATATGATTACATTTTCTATTATGTGAACCATGGGGACATATGGTATTTTCATCAAGAAGCGATGAAAGAAAACATCTTTAGGAAAGTTGAAAATATTGCCTAACTTAGGAAACAAGTTTCTGAGACTGGTGATTTTTTTCTGCTTGGCTACTTGGCAGTGTAAGTGTAGCATGTGTGTGTGGAGTGTTGAGGGATAGGGTACAGTTGGAGAACAAGCATACAAACAAATACACCAAAAATATGTAACTCACAAGACTTGGTTAAATTGTGGATTGTTTATGACTTATATAAAAAGAATATGGAAAGAAATGAATGAGCTAAACCAACAAATTTTATTTCTGAAAAGCTCTGGCAAATGGTAAAGATACTTGATAAAAAGTAAGACTACTCAGTCATTTCCCAGTGTTTCTGGACTTAACTCTTGATTAAACTGGAAAGTAGGCTGAAGACTGCAGCTGTTCTTTCAGCTGCACTTTAGGCAAAAATTAGGTTTAAATTGTCCCTTCTACTTAATGAGTCAGGAACATAAATTAAGAGCGACTAGCGGTCGCTTTCACAGTGAAGTTTGAGTTCAGCCTTGATACCCAATAATTGTTCTAAGCTGAGCACCCACTGTGTGACTTTTGCTTGGATGAGGAATCAGATGTTCTCATAAAATGTTTGCTTTCTTTTTGGTGATCTTAGTGTATGCTGGATTCAATATCCACACCCATATTCTTAGAAAAACAAAGCATAGAATTTCAAAAGTCAAAACATCTAAGTAATTAAATGAGTGGGAGGACAGGATTAAGAATATTTTAACCATTTTTTTTTGTCTCTCTACAGCCAAGAGTAAATTTTCCCCTGAAAGTACAATGCAACTAAAATTTTTATCAATACTGTATCCATTTAACAACATTGTCCAAGACCAGATGATGATCTCATTATCTGTGAAATAGTGTTCTTTGAGAATAAATTTTAAAGGTTTGATAGGATTGAAAGGATTAAAGCTGGTCTAGAAGGTAAAGTTAGTGTCAAGACACTAAATAGGAAATTTATTGTGGTATGACAATTCTTAAATCTAGAATTTTTGCATTGAAATCAAGTGTTTTCCAATGAAGGAGACAGTAATTAAGTGCATTAAGAATATGGCTGAAGAAGTATTTATCTTGGCAATTACAATTATGCTCTCATGTTAGCTACAAACATTAAGCACATTAGCATTTGCATTTATATATTTAAATAATCTAATCAAAAATCTATTTCTAGTACTTTAATATGCAGGAGCGATCTCTAAATAGAGCATTGGGTCTTCCAAATGGAAATACTTTTTTCATGTGCAGACCACTCTATTACATTGCTTCTGAAATGATAGAGTAATTAGAAATCTAGTCTGATATAAATATTAGAATGTGCATCAAAAGTACTACTGCAGATGGATGTGTTCTCTGGAATATTATCTCTCTCTTTCTTCAAATATATTCTTTTTTCCTAAGAAGCAAAATGCTAGAAAATAAATATCACTGGGTAGAAAATATATAAATAATGTACCAAGTAATCTCGAAAGGATCTAAAATCTTTTGGAAAAAAGTCAGATTTTAGGATAATAACCAAATAATATAAAAAATAATAATAGAGGAAAATAATTTTTAAGAATCAATATAAGAGGCATAGGAAATTTAGTAGTAATAAAATTATACTAAAAAACTAATAATCATTCTCTGTGTTTATGTATTTGCCTTTACTATATTCAATTCTGGTGGCAGTTCTTTCTTTAATATGTTTGTAAAATACTCACACTCTTGTGCTCTGAATCTATGTTTGACTTCATTTCTTGTTGATAGCAAGTGATGCTTATAAGCAAGCCTAGATAGGTCCTTTGCAGTGGTCTCATTAATTAATGCATACAGAGTGCATCTGTTTTGATCTAATCATAATTTTGAAACCACTACCTCATGAATATGGCTCAGTTGTCTATTCAAATGCCCCTTTTCCTTAGTGATAAACTTCTCAGAGACATTCTTTTTGAATAACTTCATTCAAGGCACAAAATATGGAATAGTACAAAATGCTGAAGTTTATAGTAAGATCCATTCTTTATATGTGAGTGCTTTAAGAAGAACTACTTAATGGGGCATCTGGGTAGCTCAGAGGGTTAAGGCTCTGCGTTCCGCTCAGGTCGTGATCTCAGGATTCTGGGATCTAGTCCTGCATTGGGCTCTCAGGTTGGCGGGGAACCTGCTTTCCCCTTGTTCTCTGCCTGCCTCTCTGCCTGTTCCTGATCTCTCTCTCTGTCAAATAAATAAATAAAATCTTAAAAAAAAAAAGAAGGCCTACTTAAAGATTTAATAGTAATAGTAAAGGAACACATTACAAACTACAATGATTTTCTCAACACAAAATAAAACAGAAGCCTGGTACTTTTCTGGTAAATATGACAAGGCAGAAATCTTTCTCTTTATTTATTTATTTTTTAAAGATTTTATTTATTTGACAGAGAGAAGCACAGTGAGAGAGGGAACACAAGCAGGGGGAGTGGGAGAGGGAGAAGCAGGCTTCCCACTGAGCAGGGAGCCTGATGCAGGGCTTGATTCCCAGACTCCAGGACTATGACCTGAGCCAAAGGCAGACATTTAACAACTGAGCCACCAAGGCATCCTGAAATCTTACTTTTTAAAATGTGTACTCAATATAATTTTAGAATGTATTTAAAATTGTTCTTTTTATCTCACTCTACTTCTGATTAAAATATTATTCAAGAGACAATTTCACAAGTGTTTTCAAAATATAATACAGACACTTGATTATTTTCTTAAGGAATATTGATCAAAACAGCTGTGTGATTGGGGCGCCTGGGTGGCTCAGTCATTAAGCGTCTACCTTTGGCTCAGGTCATGATCCTGGAGTCCTAGAATCGAACCCCATATAAGGCTCTCTGCTTGGGGGGAACCCTGCTTCTCCCTCTCCCACTTCCCCTGTTTGTGTTCCCTCTCTGGCTGTGTTTCTGTCTGTCAAATAATAAAATCTTAAAAAAAAAAAGAAGCTGTGTGATAACATATATATTTTCATATGCATGCATATGTGATGCTAACATGTCTATGTATGTCTTTATGTGTATACATTTATTCACACAAAATATCTGCTTCTGGCTCAGTCAGCTGTGGTATAACAGGTGTTACAAATCTCAGAGCAGAGCTGAAGGATAAATGGACTCTGAAAAGTGTGGATCCAGGACCCCATCAGTTCAGGATGCATCAGTTCAAGAGCAGTGAGAGAGGGAACAGAAGGGAAAGAATCACTGTCCATTCTGCTTATTCCTTGCTCTATAGCTTTGTTCAGGCAATCTCCACAAACCAGACATGCACTGTCCTCTTATTTCAATTAAGCCCTACATGTCTTCCAAGGCTCCTGAAAGCTGAATTCCTTAAGGGACCCAAAAGCTATTTGTCCCTATATCAGGATTTACTAACTATTCCCTTCTTTCCCATAACATTTTAATACCCGTCTATTTAGCACTAAACTTAAAAAATTCCTTCTGATTCTGAGGACTATCTTCCTTTTCTTGTAAAATCCTCTGCTAATGATCATCTCAGCACATAGCTCAGTCCTGAGCACCATGTAGGCAACTGAAGACAGGGTCAGGAAGAGTCCTTTGTTTGGACCTCTCTTACAGCTCTGAGAGTCTATTCTGTACTGCACACATGAATTTTAATATTTTGGGGGTGAACTTTTGGAGAATCTTGAAGACAGTACCTCTCTTTTTAGAAAAAATGTACACCCCCCCCCATGGCACCGACATACATGGTTTTACATATAATTTTATGGATTCATCAACCCCAACTTACCAGACTGTAAATTTCTTTGCCTACAAAAAATGTGTTGTGTTTTTCAATACTTAACATAGTTCCTAGATGCTCAATAAATCTTGTCTGAGATAAACAGAACTGGACTCAAGCCTTTGCTAGACTTCACATTTCCTATATTTGTATTCCATGCAGTACTTAGCACAGTGTCTTGGCCATAATAGTAATTTAATAAATATTTGTTAAATCAAATTGACTTGTGCTGTCTTTGTATCTCAGAGAAACACCAATTACAGTGATATAGGTAGATGGGGCTAAATAAATATTTAGAATGTCTCTTTCAACACTTAATCTTATTGTTTTAACATTCTACAGACTTGAATCCACTAAATTAAGTATATTGGTGTTAATAGATACACTTTTAATCTTTTTTCATGAAGTGTTTAAATTTTGAAGTATTTAGGTGTAAAGAAACAAGGGTATAATTCATTCCTCCTTTTATAAATGTCACTACATTCTACTTCGAGAATAATGTGAATAAGGACCAGGTCTCAGAATTCTAAAAAGAAGCATTTCTACCAGTGAAGGGAGACTATGAGACACCTTTTTCTTCCACAATCAACCCAAATGTCTCACCACTTAAAACAGATTCTCTTCTGCTTGGGTAGCAATCCTGTTCTTAGCAGTTTTTGGAATAATGAAAAACCCTCCTCATAATGACAGAAGTTTGAGCCTTAAAAATAAAATAAATAATTAAAAAGGAGAAGGGAGAGCTGACTGATTGGAACGACACCAAATTTTTATTTTCAATGGCATCTGTAGCTGCTAGAAGCGACACAATTTGTGTCAGTCTAGGAACTGGAAGTAACCAAACATAAATTGTAATTGACCAAATTAAAGTCAAAAGAATTGTAATTAGTTCATTAAATAAATGATGTGGAGAATTTCCCAACTTAGCGGTGAGATACAAAACAACAGACCATCTATTCAACAGAAAATAAGACGAAAAGGGATAAAACAAGAATAGAAACCTAACTTTCTCTTAAAAAGAAGCAAGGAAGAGACGATGGAAAGAAACATTAAAAACAGAAGATTCAATTAGCAAGGAAGGAGAACAGGAGAGAAATCCAAGTGGGATTCTCCGGGAGGGAAAAGAACGTGCTGAGAGTTTAGATCATAATCTATAAATAACCTTTTATTTTATAAATCCTTCATGTGATGTATAGATTATACAGTGAGCCTCCCTTGTCCTTAATATGTACAGTCTCCCAGCATATACCTTTTAAGGCAATCTGCAATAGTAAGCACAAAGAACTAGCTCTGGAGAATGACTTGGGCTCCTCTCTTTCAAAAACCAAGAAGAAAATTGATGAGGAGAGAATCTGGGAACATTGCAAAAACTTGTCAGGAGGGCACAGGAGGGATCAGTCTTAGTAGACTATGAAATAATTCAGAGAAATAGTATGCCCTGCTTCTTCTAACTTATGGTTTGAGAGATAATTTTAATTAACATTATAATGAACCTTCTTCCAAATAACACAGGTCAACCCTTTACCTGTCATTTTTCACTAACATGTCAGGTCCTATGTTCTGTTGGTCACTTCTCACCCCTTTGTTCTGATTTTCAATTCTATAAGATGCTAGTGGTAGGGGAAGGCGGCAGAGGATGGAAAAGCAGAGTATGAGAGGGCAGATATTTTGTAATTAATTCTTTGATGTTTTGTTGTATTTTCAAGGACTCTTTTCCATAGTGTTTTCAAACACTTGAATTGAAGAAGCAGTCTTTGTAATCTTACTCCAAATTTAATACTCTCCTCCCAGTTTTTTTAGCAGGGCAAGGACAGGCAAAGGTAACCCGAATGATAGTTTCCACTTTAGAATGTTCTTTATTGCTAATCACTGTTACTTTTTAAAGGAACACCCCCCTCTTTTTTTTTTAAGATTTTATTTATTTGACAGAGAGAAACACAGCCAGAGAGGGAACACATGCAGGGGGAGTGAGAGAGGGAGAAGCAGGCTTCCCGCAGAGCAGGGAGCTCAATGTGGGACTCGATCCCGGGTCTCCGGGATCATGACCTGAGCCAAAACAGTCGCTTAACCAACTGAGCCACCCAGGCACCCTCAAAACCCCTTATTTTTAAAGAGGAAATAGAATATATCTTGAGACCCCACTCCCACCCCCAGACATAGGGATGGATTATATACATCTACATTCCCAGTCTTCTCTTTCCATCTGGCTGGAAGAACCAGAGTGGCTGAGGAAAAAAGCATTTTTCTGTGGTGTGATGGTCACAGTCAGTGGATTTCCCCTCCTGTTAGACAAGGTTCAAGACATTTAAAGAGTAATACCATGGTTTTTTAGGAAGATAATATATCACATCTTCCTTCAATCACTTATCTTGACTATTACTCTCTCCTACACACTTCTTCTAGCCAAAAAGATTACATAGAGTTTTGTTTTGGTATTTTTATTACAAAAGAAATGTGTTGTATTTTCAGAATTAAAAATATATAATTTATACTTCTCAGTGACAATTTTTCACCATAAATCTTTCTGTACTCTGCTATTCAAAATGTCCATGGGAACAGTGATTTAATATTACAAAGTAATAAGTACCAATAAGAGGGGCTGCATTTCTCTAAGGAATATCCTCCCTATTCTTCAGAGTAAAATATGTTCATTCTAAGAGTACCATTCTAGATTCAATATCCCTGCGTACATTGTCTAAATTTCTCTCATTGGACACAAAAAATATTGTTTTGTACCTTTCCATCTTTGGCATTTTTGTCATATTTCATATGCTCTGTCTGAGGAATCACATTCTGCACCATAATTTAAAGCACTTTCTTTGTGGGGCGCTTGGGTGATGTAGTCTGTTTAGTGTCCAACTCTTGGTTTTGGCTTAGGGCATGATGTCAGAGTCGTGATGTCAAGGTCATGAGATGGAGCCCTGTGTCAGGCTCCATGCCCAGTGTGGAGTCTGCTTAAGACTTTCTCTACTTCTGCCTCTCCCCATCCAGTCCTCTCTCTCTAAAATAAATGAATACATCTTTAAAAATAAAATAAAATACTTTCTTTGTATTGACAGCTCCCAAATATACACCTCTATCCCAGAACTCACTCTTCAGCTTTCATACTGGAGGACATATTCACCTGTTTATTCAACATATTCCTAAAGAAGGCTATTATTCCCTGGTAATCCAATCTAGATCAGCTGATTCTCCCAGATTCCATCTCTCAAGATATCACAGTTGACCTGGATGTCACTTTTAACCCCTTCTATTCTTTCAGTTTCCTTTCATCCCTGCCTCACACAGTGGCATCCAATGATTCTTCAGATCCTGTGAATTCTCCCTTTGATAGGTCTTTTGGAGTCACCCCATCATTGTTACGTTCACTGGTAGGTGTGAATACAATGTCTTACCATATCTTGCCTAAATTATTACAAGGATATCCCACATGATCTGTGATTCCAATGTAATCTGTACATATTTTCACATGTCTTATGAAAATACGATACTCTAAGTCCCTTCAATTAAGTCTTTTGATATATCCTTTTTAAATTCCTTCTAAATCTGGCCTCTGCCTACTTGTTAAGCTTCAACTCACTACTTATGGCATCACTTAATTATTTTGGGGCATAGTTTCATATCAAATAAAATAACTACATATTTTAACAGCCCATATTAATAGCTACCAAATTTGCATTGTATATATGAACCACAATATACTTTAGTAGTTCTCTATTGATAAAATTTGTAATCTTTATTATTATAAACAATGGAGCAAAGACCATCCTTGTGCATACAGCTCTTCATATTTTTACACTATGTGATTATCGCCTTAAGACAAATTCTGAGCCTCAAGTCCACAGGGTAATGGAGAAGCAGATGACACCTGAACATGCAGAGTGTTGCATGGGAGGAAAGAAACACTGAGATTCTTGAATCCGGATCTTTTTAAATGTATGTCTGCTTTTGCCCTGGAGGGAGACATTATGGGGAGCAAGGATGCTTCTCCTTTTCTCTGGAGAAAGACACTATCTTCCAAGACTAAGCAAGCTTGCTCTTTGCTCCAGATAGAGACATTATCTCTATCATTCAAAGCTGTTCACTAGATAAACATTCTTAAAATGATAGTTTGGAGGAAAAGACAATCAATGACTCACTTTTTAAGAAAAACAGAAATGTGAGAGACCCATGGATAACCGTCTCCCTACACTTCATTCCTTCTAAACCATCTTGGCTTCTAGCAAATGTTCCCATGAGCACATGACTGCATCAGCCACTATGATCTGACATAGATCATATAGAGGCTGGGGCCAAATTCTTTCAATTTGTCTCAGACAGAATTTAATTAAGGTTGATATCAGTAAGATTTCAAGCAGCAGAATGAGGCTAACTTGTGCAACTGACATCAATCATGGCCCCCCAAATCCCATGCCCAACCTTTCAATAAGTCCCATAAAAGTATCATGGTATACCCTCAGAAAACCAGGTTGCTTTCTCCTTAGGTCTCTATTTCAATCTTTCCACAAATTGGAGGCATTAATCCAGCTATCTGGCTGCATAGAGAAAATCTAGATCATCTGGAAAATCTGTCATTTATAACAACATTGACCAGTGGTTCATTTTCATTTTAGTTGATGCCAGGGACAAATTTCAGGCCACTTTTTCTAATTAGATGATGCATATCATAGATGTTTTCATGGTATATGTAATAATGAAGAAGGAATTCCTCCAGAAGCTTCCTCAAGAATCAGGGACGGCTCATTTTGGAGAGACCTTCACAGTCATCTAAGGGCAAAATTATCTATTTGTGGTGTTTCATTAAACACTGGAAGGTTATCTTATGACCACCCCTTAGGCACAAATCACCATATTTTGAGGAGGGAGGCAAGGTAACATCTGGCTTCAACACAGAGGATAGTACTAGAGATGAGTGTGGTACTTGGAGAAAGAACATGCTATCTCTAATTGTTTATCTCCATCAGTAGGACCTATATCAATTAGGAGCATAGTCTGACAGTAATCAAATGTGGCCTCCCACTGGCTGGTAACGTTTATGATTCCTGGTTCTGTTTGAATTTTTGAATCTAGTTCTCAGGCAGTTCTTCTAACCCATCCTATTTGTCCACTGCCCCAGTCAGGTGGCACTTATCTGTCCTATGGAATGACTGACAGATACAGCAATGGGAAAGGCAAGGACTCCCAAAGTGCTGACAGATGTTTTGTGTGGTTGGTAGATGAGTTGGGACCATAATCTGCTCTTTCCCATAGATTTTTCAGCTAGGTTCCAGGAAAGAGTAATCAAATCATGGTCAGGGCCATGTGACAGGACATGACAGATTTAGTAGTCAGTTTTATTCAATGTGTATGCAACAGCTTGGGAGAGCCACAATAGGAATTTTCTTTCATGAATAAAGTGGCAGGGGTGATTACAAAAGACAGAATTCATTAATGTTCACTCTCACTCATATCTTCTTGGGTCTGAAGTGTTCCTTCCCCAGAGAACAGAGATGTTGCTGTCCCTCAACCACCACAAAATCTGTGTATAGCTATATCCTCATCTTTTTTTCTAATCATCTCCTACTCGTACCCAGGCCTTTCATACAGATGGATCAGGTGAAAGAAGGACACAGACATTTTTATAGAACTTATCAAAACCCTATGTCTCCCACTTTGGCATGTGTTGACCATTGTAGGAGGATAATCCAAGCAATGTACTCAACCAAGTAGTTATTATCTTTATGTTCTAAGCCCTGTCAATTCAATAAGATAAGCCAAGTAGCTGGCCAAAATTAAATTATAATTCATTCAGTCCCGTTTTGGCTGGACTGCCACCAAGAGGGTTACCAACCAGGCCATCCTGAGGTTGCTAATAGGGACAAGAAAAACTCATTATATAGAAATAGCACAAAAATTGAATTTTCAAAATGGGTTTATATACCCTCCCATTTTTGTCCTGATCATTATGACAATTATCCAGGAAGTGGTCAAGGGAAGATGATCCATTTTTGTAGAAAGACATATTTAGTGACCAAAGTGTCTTTTTAAACTGTGTGGACCAGGATGAGGTGAGGGAGTTAAAATCAGAGAGATTTTGAATTCAATTATTATATGAGGCTATTCTAAAAATCAATAATATAAGATGATTGTGGATGGTCAAGTACAGGGAAGATCATCAAAACCTTGCTATCAACCCTTGTTCACTGGATTCTGTGGTTACATGATTGTCAAACCGCAAATGAACTGGAAAGCCAAAAACCTGACACCTATTAGTAGCCAAAGTTGGCTGATTGGACTGGAAAGGCAGCAGCATGATCTGAAGTGTCAACAGTGGTAAGGTACCACTGGTAACCCTGAGAGGGGGTCAAGGGCCAGTTTTAGTCAATCTGCCATAAAGATTCCTACAATCTGCCAGACTATAGTTTTCTAAGTAGCAGAGCAAACATCAAGGCAATAGTGCAAGAATCATTCAATCTATAACTAGGTTCATTATGGGAAGTAATGGCTAGAACTGTGAGAACTGTCTTATGCTCTACCAAAGAGAGGAATAATCACAGTCATTTTTTGGTTCTATATGGCTGACACTGAGGCTGAGGAGCCAGAGTTACTTAGTAGACACCACTGGGTTTCTGTTCATCTGAGTCATCAATGAACTAGGCCCAGATACTTTAGGGGAAGCTCTGTGAATTCAGGGCACACTCAGGGCATATAGCCAGTAGCTTTATTTTAGGCTGCAGAGATGACAGAGATAGATGATAGGAAGTATATTATGTGCTCCACTAGTACTTTTCCAGACGTGGCTCTTACTGATCAGAAAAATCTCCCAGGACTTTATAAACATTCACAGTACTAGCATGTGAAACATTAATATCAATTAAATATTCAGCAAGGGAAGCCACAACAATGGTACATTGAATTAACATGAAGGTCCCATCTAAAAACTCATTTTAACTTCTTTTCTCCACTGCAAACCTTGCCCAAATCCCATAAGTTCTATTTGGGCATCCCTTTCCCCACCATGGCACTGTATAGGACAATACAACTCTGCCTGTAACAAAAGGAGCTGTAAAAATTTGAATGCTTACCCTCTCTGAAGTTTTTCAGTTTCCTAGGATGGATAGGTATGGACTTCAGTCGCCCTCAGGGACAAGGAAATCTAAACTTTTCCCTGTAGTTATCTTTCTTTGTAAAGCAACTAAGATCAAACTTCAAGCTAGAAAGGAAAGAAGGGAAAGGAAATGTGGATGATGAGAGTACTGTTGTGCTATTAAGTAAGACACATTTACTTTAGGTTTCCAGTGACATGATGACTGTTCATGGCTAAACCCAACAAAATTCCAATGGTACTGGTGTACCAAAGGCCTTTATCAATCAAGTTCATTATCATTTACATGAACAGTTTAGCTTTAGGAACCCTCTGATTTAGTAGCCATAGACATACTACTTTGAGATTGTTGCTGTCAGGTTTGTACACTTTGATTCACTCGGGATTGACCTGTACCAGTAGTTATCTTTTTAAAAATAGAATCCATCTTAGGACGCCTGGTGGCTCAGTTGGTTAAGCGACTGCCTTCGGCTCAGGTCATGATCCCGGAGTCCCAAGAGTCAAGCCTCATATAGGGCTCCCTACTCGGCGGGAAGCCTGCTTCTCCCTCTCTCACTCCCCCTGCTTGTGCACCCTCTCTAGCTGTGTTTCTCTGTGTCAAATAAATAAATAAAATCTTAAAAAAATAAAATAGAATCCATCTTAATCTATATCATTTGCTATTCCATTGTCAAAATAGTATAGCTGAGGTTCATACCTAGTTTCAATATAAAGGCTAGGGGCGTTTCCCTCGGCATCAGAGCTGACTTCAGTAATCTACCTAAAATTCTTTATGTCAGTTTTTAACTCTCCAGTGAGTTAACTCCACTGGTTTTGTTAGCCCAATCAGGGCAGTAAGAGTCCAAAGTCTAGTCAATATCTTATCTTTGGTTTCTCAAGGGAAATTTCTGTCTAGGAAATATCCCTGAGGGGGCCTAATTTCCCTTATGAGAGCCATGTCCCACAACAAAATTAAAACAAACAAACTTTTGACCTCTTATTCTCACCTGTGAATAGATCTAAGTTAGTAATGCTAGACAATGGAGAGACTGAGGCACGAAACTGCTTAGTGATTGCCATTTCTTCTTAACAAGCAGTAAATGACAGTCTTCTCACCCTTTATCTCTCTAGTAAACTGGAAAATGTTCTAAAATTTCCCTAGGTCCTACCCATACTATTCATGGATTTTCCTTCTTTCAGCCCAGTGTAGTGTACATTCTTTAGTTATTATCCGAAATGGGTTGGAAAATTCTATTTACTCAGGATGTCTCATAGTATTAGTTGCTACCTGTTACAGTGGGGCAGACCTAAGACTGACTGCTGTATTGTCAAGGAATCCTCCCCCTTCATCATTGAGGAACAGTTAACAACAATTAGGCCACAATTCATGCATCTGTCTATGAACATACTTCCTGGTACCTGGCCTACAAACAACTCCCTAACATTTCTTCATTAATAGATAATAAAACAAAGAATCATTAATTGCCAGCCTGGCCATACAATTTTCTTGCCATGTTTACTATTGATTCCTATGGGTTTCCCTCAAATACCATTAATTTCCCCATAAGGCCCTAACTTTTCCTCTTCCAGAGAGTGTGTTTGTCAGTATCCTGCCACCAAACTGTATAGAACTGTGAAGGGTCTGAGATATTACTCTACTTGGGAGCTAACAGGTTAACTTGCCACAGTTTTATAGGTGCTCATCATAGATGTCATAAATCTTTTTCAAAGTCAAAGAACTTACTCATAGCACAGCAACAAGCATGAAAATCAACATATATTGTACTGAGGCACTGAGACCAAGTTCTTACAGAGAGCTAGAAGATAACTGCACATGCAATGGGTTGTGCTCTAGGACATGAACTCTGAACTTGGGAACCCAAATCTTTTATAATGGGCAGTAAGCATGCCTCACTATGCCCTGGAAGGAGACATTATCTTTATTATACCAGACAACAAGCCCATCTGCCTCTTCCTCTGGAGGGAAATACCATTTCTATCTTCTAAGTCTGTTTCCATATAAACATCTTTAAAAATTTAGTCTAAAACAAAAGGCTTTGCTCCCAAGACACAGATAAACATGAAAGACCAATGGGTATTTTCTCTCATCTCTCTCCTCTTTACACATTTCTACTTTACACATTCGGGAACCAGGCACCTAATTCCAGGATTCAGAATGCTTAGATCTATCTCATCTCACTATAGTTAATAGATAACCTAGATAATAAACATTTCCTTTCAGAATTCCTGGTCTATTAGGACATATGCCAGTTTAAAAATCAAGGCATTCAAAGCAAACTATGTTGTACAGCATGAATCCTTATTCATTTTTCTAGTTTTCTTACTTCTTTTCACTTCTCTTACCCTTTTCATGGAAAATGTTTCTTACTTGATAGATTATATTCCTAAAGTTAAATTACTGTTTTAACAAATAAAGTAGATTCTATTTTGTTAAATATTATATTCAGTATTTTTAGAACATGACTAGCAAAAGAAAAAGAAATCCACTTTATTCTGGACAGCACAACAATTTAGAAACCTAGAAAAATATAGGCTGTACTCAAATTAAATAAAGATGGAGACAGTACTGTTAAGGTTATGAGAAAGGAAGATTCACCCTGTGCTTAGGATTTAGAATTTGTGATTTCCCCTCAAATATGAGAATTGCATTATAAGATGAAGTTGAGGAGTGAGCAATCTGGCTCATATTTCATTTAGTTGATTAAGTTTTATAGAGGAGATGGGATTTCAATTTAATAACTATAAGATATGTTGTTTCAACCCCTTACCTTAACAGCTTTAGTCATGTTCTATGTAATATGCTTACACAAAAAGATGATGGAAAACCAGAATTTTGATATAAGATTAGAGCAAATGTTAGGATATTTATAGCAGATGCATTAATGGCTCAAATTAATACATTCCAACAGGATGCACTTAAACAATGTCTAGCTAAGTCATAGGAAAACATTAAAAGCCTGGAGTATATACACATATCCAGCAATACATGATCACAAAAATTATCCTTTATAAAACGAACTGAAGGTAAGTTTCCCCTCATGATCCTAAAGTATACTGTCCTCTCTTTAAAATTATATTGTATTATAATTTAGAAAGTCAAAAAAAATCCTAACTAGTTAAAATCAAGCACTTGTCTTTTGTCAAACTACCCATGAATAGGATGTCATTTACAACATGGACATCTAGAATAATCCTTTTGCAGGTTTTTTTTTTTTTGTAATGAAGTATTACGATTTCTGAGATGCATATATGACTTTAGGAATGCTTCCTATTTCTTTAATGATGAGAAATCTCAGCATTTACTGACAGTGAGGTGGAAGGAATTACATTTTACACCATAAAAGTTGCTTTCTTTCTAGAATGCAAGTGATATGAAAGGTGAGATCTCTGACATGTCCTTTAAAGATACAAGGACAGAAAGTCATGCCATTTCCCTCTAATTTTAATTGTTCTAGTCAGCAACAATTTTCCAGCTCCCTGACAAGAAAGGGAAAAATGGTAAATTAAGTTCTTTTTTTTTTTTTTTAAAGATTTTTATTTATTTATTTGACAGAGAGAGATCACAAGTAGGCAGAGAGGCAGGCAGAGAGAAAGGAGGAAGCAGGCTCCCTGCCGAGCAGAGAGACCTATGCGGGCCTTGATCCCAGGACCCTGAGATCATGACCTGAGCTGAAGGCAGAGGCTTTAACCCACTGAGCCACCTAGGCGCCCGGTAAATTAAGTTCTTATGTAAAAACCTGTCCAAGGACCAGAATTCTCTTGCCTTCATATAGAAACCACTGGATCATCACAGGGTTTACCTGAGTTCCAAGGAGAAAACTATTCAAACTCATGCCTGGATTGCACAGGTGATCCCTGTGCAGTACTCTGTCAGTACTTTGAGACCCTTTCTGCTCTCTCTGACCTTAATTGTTCTTTATTTTTCTTTGTTTTCTCTTCTGGCCAGAGAGCAGCAGCCAAGACAAGCTGGGACCCCGAGTGTTATCAACTTGTTTGTGATGCTTTATTACCTGGCTTTCTGCTAAGCTCTAATAACAAGGAAAGGTGGTATTGACCTGTTAATAATTAATAGTACCCAGTGCAAATGAAATACTTCTGTCACAGGGCTTCATCAGTAAGGTCACGGTACAATAGGGGTTGCAGGTTCTGTAGGCAGAAATGGTATTTGCATATGTCAGAACAGACCGTGCATGCTAACAACACAAACACTCCACATCTGCTTCTGTTTACTCCCATGCTAACACCCCAAAGTACAGGAGTCCTGTGTTAATTGCTCAGTTACATACTGGCTGTTGATGTGTTCTCCACAGAGCTTTTCATAAGTGCACTGTTGCAAATAAACTGCTAATGACTTTGCTTATTCCAGCCAACCTTTTAAGGAAATCTACAACATACACACAGATTAATGATTCCTCTATTTAGCAGTGTGTCTTGTGACTAGGTTTGCATAGAGGCGGTATCAATTAAGTAGCAATTATCTGCAAAGTGGAAAAAAAGAGGAAAGATATAAATAAGTAATGAGTGTGATGCTAAAATCTCTGAGAACAACTAGAATTGAACTCTGAGGCAAGGGCACCGACTAGTGAACATTTTTTCCCCATCTTTTCTTATATCTAAACCCCATAGAGTCCTCAGGAAAACCAAAGTGAGAACATTGAAGTTCTTAAGTAATTTTTTTATATTTGATTTTCAAGACGACTACTGAAACAGCCAAGAAACAAGAAAATAGAGCTGAATGTAATCATCAACAAGATAGTTTATTTAAAAAAAGAAGAGAAAAAAAGTGGCCCTATAAATGTTTATTTTATGAAAGGACGTGACTAAAACAACAGATTTTCTATGTATCTTATCAACAGAAGTTAGCACAGAGTCCCAGTTTATCCCTCTAATCTTGCCAAGCAATGGCATTTATGAGTATCTCATAAGGCTTAATCCGGAAAATTCTGCATTATCTGGCTCTAAAGAAAAAACCAAGCTGTGTTCTGAAGATATGCGTAACACCTAGACTGGTGGGGTTAGTAACAAACTTTATAAAATCTACTTTCGTGTACTAATCTTGGTTTGTAACAACCAAAAGGTTCTTTCAGCTCAGGCTCATCTCAGGAGATAGAGAGGCAGAGACCACAGTGTCCATGCAGGGAAAAGGATAGGGCCCCTTGGCCGTGGTCTATTAATAAAGATGATTTTGATCTCTCATTTCCCCCAATAGCAATGGACTGGACAGAATGTGAATTAAAGCAGAGAGCCAAATGTTTTAAGGTTTCTGCAGGTGATCTAGAGACCAACAGTTCCTTTTCCTTTGATAGCTTTTTTTTTCCTCAAGGCTGACCAGGATAGGTTAAAAAAAAAAAAATAATAATTATAACAATCAGATATTCTAAATCCTAAATAAAGACAAATATATATGGAGAAAGGCAATTAGAAATGTGAATGATGTTGGGTAGAAAACAGTTAGATACTGTGATAAAAATGCCTTGTAAAACAGAAGTTTATGGAACAACACAGTATATTTTCCTGCAACATTTCAACCCTAAGTAAAGCTCCCAGCTGCTGGGCTGCTCTGCTCCATCTGGTAAGTCAGGAATTGTGGAGGCCACTGAGTATACCACCCAGATTTTCTTAAAGGAAATCTGCTGTAAGACTAACTGTTGCACCTTCAGATCTGCCCAGACATTCATGTTGTGGCCATACAAGCGCCCAGGCTACGCCCAGTCAATGAATAAGCATGACAGGGGCACCAGAGCCAGGACATTTTTGCCCAGTTCAAGACTCCTCTAATGGGAAATTTTGTTCAAGGACTCCATATTGCCTTGACTGAGACTTCTCAGAGACGCTCTGCAGTCTGGAGCACACCACTCTCCCTCCTTCTTCCTTTCTGCTCTCTGACCAGAGTATCAGAACTACACTGCAGCCCAAAGGCTCTCCCCACATCTCCTTCTCCCTCTTCCCTTTACCTTTCACAAATGTTCTCTTTAATATTTGCTGTAGGTTCAGGCTCATATAGGTGCATTATTTTCTAGTAACTGAAAAGTTTTTTAATAACTGGAGGTACCTATTCCCTTATCTGAAATTCTGGACCAAATGTGTTTCTGAATTCAGAATATGGTGCATCCTGCAGTGGCTGGGTGATTTAGTCAGTTAAGCGTCCAATTCTTGATTTCAGCTTAGGCCTTAATCTCACCAGGGTCATTAAAATTGAGTGTGGAGCCTGCTTAAGATTCTCTTTCTCTCTCTGTCCCTCCCCAGCTTCCCTGCTTACATGCACACATATTCTCTCTCTCTCTCTCTCTTTGAGAGAGAGAGAGAGAATATGTGTGCATCTACTTTATATCATATACTAAACCCCATTTGGGGCATTCCACAGTAACTGCAGCAAAACCCAAACATGCATACAAACAGCATAAAAAGAGGCTATGTGATCTCACATAAATATAGGTCAACTTTTGCCCCAAATACATCTAGATGATGTCAGGAGTTATCTCTAAAAATATTACAAAACAAACAAAAAATAAAGTGAAATCTTTTTTTGGTTTTCAGAACTTTATGGATGTGAGAATTGTGAACTATCTTTTATACTATTACTAATAGTTTCATTTACTATCAGATTCATAATTTCTCTCCCTTTACATTATTCATCTATTAGATCCTAATCCAGTGGTTCTCAAACTTCAACATCATTAAGGATCTCCTAGGGGTAGTTTTTAACTTTCAAATTTTTATTCAGTAAGTCTAGTGTAAGGCCTAGAAATCTGCATTTTAACAAGCTGGTCAAACCCATCCTCACCTATGATCCTGACATAGAAAATTTTGAGATTCAAACTTTGAAAATACTGTTCTAGACTGTGATTTTACTTTTAACTCTGATAAACTACTAATAACACTAGTTCTAAGTTGAATCTCATGGATTTTTGAGGCCTTGTTTTTTAAACATAGAACCAGTTAACTAGCATATCCTCTTATTCTCCCTCTTTGACTGTAGCTCAAGTTTTGCAGATAGGTCATAGAGTCACTTCCTAGTGTAGTATTCACCAATAACTCTTCAGGGGTAGTTACCTTGGGATGACAGGAGTTAGGTTTTTGGGTTTTGTTTGTTTGTTTGTTTGTTTGTTTTTACTGAAATAGAGCTGAATAGTTTCTACTTATCTTTGAGTATCTGTCTCACCAGAGTATCAGCTTTGAGCTTATAGAATTATGCAGGGGTCACCTCTTCTCATGATAGTTGGAGTTTTAGGGATGGAAAACTATAGGTAACTCTAATGGGTAAGTGAATCCACAATAGGAATAGCAGGACAACTGGCATAAAATGTACTTGTAAGTGTAGTCTCAACTCAGTACTACATTTATCTTGGTTCTCTTGCAGGACCAGTTTTCTTTTGAAGTAGTAAGTAGTTGTATTTCTAAAGGTTCCTTTCCCTTTCCAAAGATATTCTTATTTCTATTTTAAGTTGAGTGCTTCCAGAAACTGAAGACTAATCAGAGACTGTAATGGGATATGTAAAGAGGAGAGGTTAAGGTACAAACCAATGTCTGTAAAAGCGTCCTGGTATTTATTTGGGTAATATGTTTACTGCCAGAAAATATATGTTCACCTCTGATTTGGAATTTAAAGTCTAGCTAAAAACAGCTAGAATGGTCATTAATATTAATATTAATAAGGAAAAACACAAGAAAACCAAAATCCAAAAGCATCCTTTAAATTACATGAATACCATTATTTCTACAGGTTTCATGATTATCAAACTGAGGAATATGACATTTTTCTAAAATTTAACTGGAATTAGAGGTTAAATATGGTATAAATCCCTAGAGAATCAATTTTAAGAAAATGTTAGAAGAAACTAGAAATTTTTATGCTAAAATAAGCAGAGACATTATGGCATAGAATACAGTTTGTGTGCTTTCATTAGTAAAACATGCTGTTATTAAAAAATACCACAAATAAAAATGGCTCTTTAGACTAAGACCTCATAACCTACAGAGGTCTGTCTTCTTTCTCAGTGACTCAGGGTAAGCTGGTGGGAAAGTTTAGAAAACAGTACAGTTGATTGTGACATGTGTGGTTAGGTATTTCCTATAAAGCACATAAACGTGCCTACTTTATTATTCTAGTGCCTGCTCCTGGATTCTCCATCTCGACCTGCAATATATGGAGTTGAAAGTTGTTATGAAAATCGTGTGTTTTGGTTGTGCTACCAAGGATATGCAGCAGGATGTTAAAATTGAACTATTTCTGACTCTGTTTTGGCTAAAGCCCCAAGACAATATTTGCCAACTATTCACATTCTAAAGTAGACCACCTATGTAGGACTTTGCAAAGAAATACAGGAAATAGAGAAGGAACCCACAAGGCCCTTTTCCCTCTTCAGGTAACAACCTATATAGAAGGATAGCTGGGGCTGTGCAGAAGCTCTAACTTAGATGAAGTTCGATCTTACATGGACTAGACATTTTAATTGCTGAAATGAAACTTTCCTTTTGTGATGAGAGGTGATCAGAGGACTTTTTATTACCTGAGAGTGACCAAAAAGTCACAGGATTTCCTCTCAATATCATCTGAGTAGCAGAGCAATAATAACCTACAGAGTGGGTCTGAATGGGCAATGGAAGGAAAATAACTTTTTTTTTTTTTTTTTTTTTTTTACTATATGCCTGTGCCTGGAACATGAATCAGGAAGAAAGAAGCAGTATAAGAAAACATTTAAAATTTTCTATTGATTCTTTTCTTTGTGTTTGTTTGCTTTAAGGGCTTATAATGTTTGCCTTTATGAACCTTAATCTTTTACCAAAACAGGACTTTTCCTTTCCACTTTACAACACATTCTCTGCTTACCTCTGTCACATGTCATAATCTTGTTCTCCATTCAATGCTGTTCTTGGTGTTCATTTTATCCATATTTCACTTGCTTTAAATATTGGAATGATATTGTGTGCCATCTTCTATGGGCTTCATCCATATTTTCCCATTTGATGATGCTGGGATAACTTTAAGATTTCATGGGAAGTGTCTCCCAACTTCCAGAAATACCTTAAGCAGAAAATAGCAGAGAAAATTACATTGTAAAGAACAGACAAATAAATAAATACTGGTTATAACTTCCTCCAAAAGTGTTTATCGCTGGGTCTACAAATTCCTGACCTGCTTACTAGTTTACCTAAGCAGGGGAAATAGACTAGAATCCAGGATACATAAATCAATCCATTCCTCTTATTATGAGAACTCTAGCTTCCAAATCATAGGACATTTTTCCAAAATGAGTAAAGAAAATTCATTTTACCATCAAGGAAATATTTTTTTTCTAAGGAAGTCTTAATTATATGAGAAGTATCTACCCTGTAAAACCAGAGACATAGATTCACCCTGAGATATTTGCTAACAGTTAAATTTCAAATACTGAGAGATGTTAAAAAAAATGGATCTTGAGTAGATACTAATGATAGATACAGATATTTTCTGAACACCTATTAAGTGTTAGGCACTGTGCTGAATTCTGGCCACATGGATAGTTCTTGATCCCTAGATGCTCAAAGAGTAGAAAAAAATATATACATAAATAAAGTAATACTTAGAGTTACACATATAATAAGATATATAAAAGATAAAATGAGATATGACCATAGGAAAGAGGGTTATCTCTGTAAGGAAGTCAGGGGAGGGGGTCTCCTGGTCAAAGGTCAAGTCAGCACTGGATTTTGAAGAATAGACGAGGAGATGATGGGAACCTTAAGTAGAAAAACAGAAAGTGCAGACACCCACACGCAAAGCAGTGTGGTGTATTCAGGAATCCCCCTAGCTGGATAGAATAGCTGGAACATTAAGTGCACATGGACAGAAGTGATTAAGGCCAGTAAAGGAGGCTAAGGTGGTGGGAAAAGGCAGGTGATAAATGAACTTTGCTAAGGAACTTCATCTTGAAGGCAATAGTAAGTCAGTCAAGGATTTTATGTGCATGAGAGAGATGAGAAGATCAGTGATCTAAAAGAATTCATGTAGCTAAAAATAAGACATGAAGTAGAGGATAGGAAAGCTTACACATAAAAAGAAACCAGATGCCCAGGGGCAGAGGAAGTAGAGGAGAAGAATAAGAGAGAGATTTTAAAGGAAGAAAAGGAGGGAAAGAAAGAGGGAAAGGAGGAAAGGAGAGAGGGAGCCGTGAACAAGAAGGAAGATGGGAAATTGTACTTCAATTAAAGAGATAATTTACTGGGGCGCCTGGGTGGCTTAGTTGGTTAAGCAACTTCCTTCGGCTCAGGTCATGGTCCCGGAGACCGGGGATGGAGTCCCACATCGGGCTCACTGCTTGGCGGGAAGCCTGCTTCTCCCTCTCTCACTCCCTCTGCTTGTGTTCCCTCTCTGGTTGTGTTTCTCTCTGTCAAATAAATAAAATCTTTAAAAAAAAAAAAAAAGATAATTTACTTGAAATTTTGGAAGCTAGGTGTATTAGGCAGAATAATGCCTCCCTCCCCTGCCCCAAGAGATTCCACCCTAATCACAGGAACCTGTAAATATGTTACCTTATTTGGCAAAAGGGACTTCGATGTAAATAATTAAAGATTTACAAATGGGGGGATTATCTTGGATTGGCCAGGTGGGCCCACTGTAATTTAGTCACTTCAAATTCTCTGAGTGTTCTCACATCTGAGTCTGTTGACTTCTTTATGTTTTGAAAGTTTTTATGTTTTTCTGCTTTTGGGGGCATTACTTCTTAAAATTGAATCCCGACTAGTTATGTATAGAAGAAACCAAGGTAACTAGAAACCAAGGTAAATATTCTTTATGTTCAGAAATTGTTCATCTCTCCTTTCATCAGGTGGTTAATGTGGGCGTGATTCAATGTATTCAGTAGTTTACCTGGATTTCCTTGCACCTGCTTCAAATTATTCCAGTCATAGACACCTATACCCTATGTTTAGTGTAGGGCTGTGGTTGCCCAAAAGTTTTTCTGTGTTCCTGCTCTAGAGTCAGGTTTTCCTGTATACCTGTGTCACCTATTTCTTGCTCTTTCCCTCCAAAGTTAGAGACCGTTGTTGCTTGTTCCTTAAGCATTGGTCTGTGGCTCTATGGAGGAAGTGGCATTTTCTACTTGTCTTCCATCCTCAGTGTTACACAGGGCTGTACCCCAGAGCCTCAGGGTGGAGCTTTTGCAGTGTTCTAGGTCCCCAGTCTGGTGGCAGATAACTCCCTCCTTCTTAGCTATAACAGAACGCTGTAAGATAGGTGGCTTATAAACAACAAATAATTATTTCTGACCATTCTGGAGGCTCAAGAGCTCAAGATTAAGGTGTTGGCAGATTCAGTGTCTGGTCAGGAATCGCTTTCTCTTTCACAGAGGACTGTCTTTTTACTGTGTCCTCACCTGGGGGTGTGGACAAGGGAGCACTCTGGGATCTCTTTGATATGGTTGCTAGTTCCATTCATGAGGGTGCTACCCTCATGATCTAATCATTCCTCACAGGCCCCCACCCCCAAATTCTCTCACACTGGGTATTAAGATTTCAAAATAGGAATTTTGAGGAGACATAAGCATTTGGTCTACAGCATCCTCCATACAGCATAGGTTCTGGAGGGCAGGCAGATTTCCTTCTTATCTATAGCAGCCTGTCTTCTATCAGTGGGGCAGTTAGCAAGCATAACTTTCACAGCAACCTTAGACATCTTTTTTGTACCAGTGCAGGATCCTGGACATAAGTTTATTCCTGTTTCCCTACTAGTAAAAGATGTTTTTTTCCTAAAATCAATGGAGGATGGTTGGGGAGAGGTCAGATTTTCTACCCTCTTCACACTCAGCGGCAGCTGAATTTTTCCTGGAACAGGGAGTGAAAAAATTTTCCTGCCTCTCCCCAGCAGTAACCGCTGGGTTTTTAAGTTACAATTGACCCTTGAACAATGTAAGGGTTAAGAGCACTATGTGGCCAAATCCACATAAACCTTTTGACTCCCCCAAAACTAAACTATTAATAGCCTATTGTTGACCAGAATCCTTATCAATAACATAGTTGATTAACACATATTATGTACATTATATATATAATACATTATATTCTTAGAGTAAAGTAAGCTAAAGAAAATGTTATTTAAAAATCATAAGGAAGAGAAAATACAGAACTGTACATATACTTATTGAAAAAAAAAATCCATGTTTTTAAGTAAAACCACAGATTTCAAACCCATGGCTGTTCATGTTCATGTATACCACTTCTGCCTATATTCTACTGGTCTGCACCCAGTTAGTCACAACTATTTTTGAAAGGGAAGAGCTGGGAAATGTAGATTCCTATGTACACAAGAGAAAAATGAAACAGTGTGTTAAACATGTAAACACTGTCTCAGCCTAAACCGTGATAATGGGAAAGGGACTAAATTGAGGACTCCCCACAGTTTTCAATCGCCTTAGCTTGTAATCATGACTCTGGATAGTCTGGCATCTGTCTACATCTCCAGCTTTATTTTCTTCCACATCCCACACATATTCTGTGGTGAAGGATAACTGTTTTCACTTATGTAAAATACTGTTCTCTCTTGAGCTCTTTGCATATGCTCCTACCCCTTTCCTCACTGAGTTTCCCTGTCCACACGATAACTTCAGTGAATATTCTCCAGGCTTTCTTCTGTGACCCTATAAATTTCTGTATTTTCTTTATTTTAGCAGTTAGCATGTTGTAGTATAATTGATTATAAGTTTGTTGAAAATAGGACAGGAAAATACAGAGACATAGGGTGGGTCGCAGATTTCATTTTCATTCAGGATGTTATAGGTCTAGTGGTCTGAGAGCAATCTGTATACCTAACACTCACTACAGTATTTGCTCCTCTCCTTTGTTTCTCCTGTTCTCTCATTCTCCTCTTATATACATTGCTATTTATTAATTGATGTTTACTATAACTCATATTCTATACAAAAATATTTTAATATTTGAAAGGGGAGCAGAATATACCACCCCAAAACATGCCTCTTTGCCTGAAGAATCATTTTGAGCTTGTTATTTTTTAAAAACAGTAGTCCCTAGAGAAGCTTAGAAAATCAATCAGAAGTTACCCTTTTGCAGGAGACACTTGTAAGGGAAATATCCATCTGTAAGGAAGTCTCTCTCTCTGGACTAAGAAGAAAAGCATGACCAAATCTTTAGAAATTCTTCTCAGTGAGAAGGTAAGAACTTAAATCTACATAAATTTATCCTTGTTTACTGTGTCTTTTCTAGTACCTTCCTTTAATTGGCCTTCCTCTCTAATCCCCCAACATCTTTTGTCTTAAGCTGAAAATGGTATTTAAGGTGGTAGGTTGGACCATTTGGGAGAGTTACTCAGTTTTCCTGGATAAACAGGAGGTATAAGGTTATAAACTTCTATTTTTCTTCTGTTAATCCATCCTTATTACAGGGGATTCTCAGCCAAGAACCTAGAATGGTAGAAGGAAAATTATTTTTCTTCCCTTACAATGTAATAGCTAATACTTATTGATAATCATTATTCTAAGTATTTTACATGTGTCAGTTTATTTAATTCTCACAACTTCATGAAGGTGTTACTATCCTATTAAAGTAAATGAAGAAAAGCACAGTGAGTTTAAGTAACTTGATCAATTTGACATAGTTAGAAGGGTTAGACTTGGGATATGGACCAGGCAATCTGGCTTTGTGGCCTGAGTTCTTGGGACCAGAATTCATCCTCTGTCTAGTTAGCATGGCAATAATGTTGGTATTATTGGTACCAAGACTGCGGCTATCTCAGTCACGATCCAGATGGAAAAACAAATTATTTAGTATAGCTCATTTAACAGAGAAATCTTAATATAAAATGTTGACTAATCAGCATTGGAGGATGGCAAATACAGAATGGAAAGGTGGAGATTATACCCAGGTTGAGTTAGAGAAGGAACCCCAAAGAGCTAGGACTGAAAATGCTGAGTACATATTGCCTGGCTATTTTAGTACCTCAGGAGCTTGGAGGAAGTAACTTGCAGCAGTAGGAGGAAGATTTTGAGCAGGATGTGTTACTTAGCTGGTGATGGTATCTCAGGAACATGAAGGAAAGATCTACAGAGTTAAAATTCAGACCTCTGAAGAGGGAGGGTCATCTAGCTGGTGCTAGATTAAGATTGTAAAGGAGGTTGCCCAAAGAATTAGATTTCAGACTTCTAAGGAAAGGTGCCTGCCAGTTGATCTAGTATTTTGGAGGGATTACATGAGTCTATTTCAGGGAGTGTGGGATAGACAAGAACAGCCACTACCAGGGTGAAGAGCTCTTATTGTAGAGATGTGGATAGGGACAAGCAAACAGGAATAAGAAAATTTCTCTTGTCATCCTGGTTTCTAGTTTCTCCATAGTACCCTCTGTTGGGGACCTAACAGGGAGCCAGCTGGCAAAGAAGAAATGTAGTTTGCAAACAAAATGAAATGAGGCTAGGTTTACCAATTTAAAAACTTGGATTAAGGGACTAGCAGAGTAGGGAATCAAAATAGTCAGAGGGTATTACTTGAGTTAGTGCTGGTACCAACCCTGAAGCAGAAAAAAACAGAAAGGAAAACAGCAGAAAAGGGAAGAAAAGCAGAGTGTGTTTGAGTGTAGAAGGGTATATTTGGAGTTGAGAAAAAAATAGTTTGATAACCTAAAACATTGATTTATATGTGCAGAGCCTATTAGAAGGTATCCCTTCATTGGGGGCTGATCTTAAGATTCTCAGAAGGAACTGCTATTAGCAACAGAAACTTGCATTATTTTGTCTGAAATGCTTCTAAGCAATTTAACATTTTAATTTTTCTCCTTAAAACAACTAATTGATTTTAATTTACTCATTAAACATTTTTTGGATATCTTCTATGATTCCTATACTGTACCTGCTTCTGTTTGCTAGGACACATATGGGACAAACATTACAAATGAAACATGGTATAGGTATACATCAGGTTCATTGGTGGAATTTATAGGCAGAAGGACAATAAAACACATGCAGTCTCCCTAAGTCTCACCACCATCTAACAGAATGGGTGTGATGTGGCTGGATGTACATACAGTCAACTCTACATTTTCTGGAGAAAATAGAAGGAGGCAAAAAGGAACATTAGACTCATAGCCTAATTATGGTGTATCAGTCAGACTCCAGTCAGGCAACAAAAACGTACGAGGTATTTGAACAGAGAAATTTAATACAAAGAATTGCTAATTCAGTAGAAACTCAGTAACTAGATAATCTATAGGCTAACAGGGAATTCTAGGGTGTCACTGAATTAGCAACTGCAGGATGAGTTCCTAAAGGGGAAGAAGGGAAATGGTTTCAATCATTAAAATTTATAATGATTCCATAGAGATGAGACTCAGACTACAAAAGAGCATCCCCATGATCCTAAAACCCAAACATCTGAAGAAGAGGTATCACACTGCTGGTATTGTTTTTCATGTTGGAGGAAGGATGCCATGATAAATCTAGTTTTGCATGTATACAAAAATCTACAAACCAGATTCAGCTGCTTCTACAGGAAGGAATTCCCATAGTACAGGTGAAGGATCACTGCTAGGATGACACTCAGAGGAATAAGAAGCAAAACAGAAGAGAGCAAAGCTCTTCTTCCTGATGTAACCTAGCAGAATCCCTCTAGAGTCCTCTGTTGGCAGAATCTAAGTGTCTTCACTATTGACGTGGAATGTAGAAATGTACCTTGTAGAATCTGAGCACTAACATCACAAAACCTAGCATAGAATAGTGGGTTTAGAGACAAGAGACAATAGTTTGATAAGCAGCACAAATGGAGATAGGAAGATCTTGGACTCTGTGTTTAGAGGAAGGGGCTTGCCAAAGAGAGAAACATTTTAATTTCAACTAAAAGTCAATGACTTGAGGAGTTTGCCCACCAGCCTATATTTCAACTGGTCCCTGAGCAGTCCATCCTGATGAGCCAGCTGGTCTGGAGGATAGGTGTGGAACACTATTCAGCAGATGGAGGAGTCCCTCTCTTTAATGCTTTTGTAAATGCACCCCCCCAAATAGGTAAGGGTGGGATGGTAAGAAATGCACTCTCTCAAATGCCAGTGGGTGTGTTTAATCATATCTATTCCTTTAAAAAAAGTTTGAGTCCAATTTCCTTATTTCTTAAAGGCCCCTTTTCTTTAGCAATCAGTAGATCTTTTGATTAAAGTAGTCCATTGGAAAGATTAACCTAACAGTGACATGTTGGATGAAAAGGAGGTGGGAGAATCTAGAGACAAGAAGATAAATTAGATAAGTAAGCCCATGATCTGGCCTATGACAGGAGAACTAGAAAGACAGAAACATAAACATCACACAGGAGGGAAAAGAAAAGCAAGTAAGATTATAGCAAATGAAACTTACTACATTGTTTTATAGCCAGTTGTTAATATGTCCATCTCCTTTGCTAGATTCTGAGCAATGTGCTTATGAAGACATTTTCTCATTCATCATTTTTATGGGAGGAGGAGAACAGCAGACTCTAATAGGACTGTAATATTGTTTAAAAACCAAGAAACCAAGACTTTTCTGAAAGCAGTTTAGTGAGAAGAACACCATTGGTGGAGACATGGAGGAGACCTGCCAAAATAAATGTGAGCAGTGTTGGCAGAAGTTGGATAGTAACTTGAGTGACATTGGCAGGCTGCAACTGTGGCAATTGGCAAAGTCATGAGGTCCAATGTCATCAGCAGCTGTCGTACAATAATAGCTGAGTCCATGAGGTTGTGAATTAGACAGAGAGGAACACACATTTCTGCAGAGTGCTTATAATGGCTGCCAAGAAGAAGGTATCTAAACACTCCATAATCCTGTTATTGGAAGGGACCACCTCAAGGGGATAGGGTGGTTACAGTGATGATGATGCTGATAATGTAGCATCTAAACTTTATCACTTCTGTGAACTAGGAACCTTGCTAAATATTACATATACATTATTACTTTCTAAATCCTTATAGACCAACTACAAAGTAAGTACTATTATCAATATGCCCACTCCACAAATTATGGAACATAGGCTTAACAAATTAAAGTACTGGTAAAAATCACATGGATACTAATGGAAGACCCATATTTACTCCTCAAAAGTGTGATATGAACTCTGAGGTTTTGCAAAGAAGCTCAGGACTGATAATGCCTTTCATACTACAATTACTCCTGTCATTGTTCATTGTTTACCTCCCAGACTTACATGGGCTGGAAGTTGAAGATTCTAATAGATTATAAAAATGAGGGACCAGCCTTAATAAAACCCACATTCCTAAATATATTTGGAACTATAGTGAAAAATAATGTTTATAATTTGGTAACACAGGCATTTTAGAACCTAAAAAATTATTAGACAAAATGGAAATAAGGTATCTTTGTTTGGTTTTATATGCAGATATGTGTTACATATAAGTTATGAAGTGCAAATTTAAAAAGAATGACACTTGTATTTTCCAAAGAAAAAGAATTGGACATAAGTTATAAAATAGCTTTGGCTTCTTTCTTTTGACCCTCATAATCATTTGTGACCCTGGGGTGGCATTAAGCTGTCACATATAAACTGATTTTCTCTAGTGTCTGATTGTAAACCATAGGCCTTCATTGTGAATATGGTGTTGAATATACCATTTCTTATTGTCATTTTTCAAAGAGGAAAAACAAAATAAGAATTAAAGAGGTCCTTAATGGATAGGCTTAACATTAATGATGTTTTTAGTGCTTCTGATTTTCTGTGTATAACATTATATATCCTGCAAATGTGTTGCCATAAGATCCTGAAAAATAGATGGGGTAGAACTGGGAAAAATTCCGAGTGGTGATAGGAAATTATCACTGAATGTAAATAAATGACACTTAAATGTGAGAACCAAATCACTTTAACCATTACCTAACAAAGATCAGAACATCTTTTTAAACTGGAAATAACAACTTCTCCCCCAAGTGAAATTGAACTAACTTAATAATTACAGAAACAACTCCCATATAGTTTTGGAAACTTGGTCTGGAATGGTAGAGAGAAATATGAGAAATGAGACTAATTGTTGTTCTCTACTACTTTTCGTTCTCCTTCTCCTTCTCCTTCTCCAATTCCAACACTTGCTCCTTATAAGACACTATGTGATCTTGGACAGATTATTCACTGTTGGTTCTAATTTTCTCCTCACTAAAGCTAAGACAGCTGGATTTTTTCTTCATTCCTATTACTTCTACTATCCTCATGATTTCCCCTCTTCACTTCCTAATCTGCAAAGCTGAAATTGGCTTAAAAAAAAGTAGAAGAGAAATAAAAGACAGAAAATAGAGTAAGTATGGAAGTTTTTGAGTTCAGGAAAATATTTGCTATTATTTGTTAAGCATAATTTGCTTAAGGGGCACCCGGGTGGCTCAGTGGTTAAGCCTCTGCCTTCAGCTCAGGTCATGATCCCAGAGTCCTGGGACTGAGTTCCACATCAGGCTCCTTGCTCGGCGGGCTCCCTGTTTCTCCCTCTCTCACTCTCCCTGCTTGTGTTCCCTTTCTAGCTGTGTTTCTCTCTGTCAAATAAATAAAGAAAACCTTTTTAAAAAAAGCATAGTTTGGGGGCGCCTGGGTGGCTCAGTTGGTTGAGCGACTGCCTTCAGCTCAGGTCATGATCCCAGAGACCCAGGATTGAGCCCCACATCGGGCTCCCTGCTCAGCAGGAAGCCTGCTTCTCCCTCTCTCAGTCCCTCCGCTTGTGTTCCCTCTCTGGCTGTGTTTCTCTCTGTCAAAAAAAAAAAAAAAAAAAGCATAGTTTGCTTAAAATAGAAAATATTTTATATAAAATATAAATACAAAAATATTTGCTTCTAATTTGTTATTTAAAATATCAAATAGCTTCTCTTTAACTATCTGCTCCTTTTTAATATTATAATACCTCTTTGAGGATAGTGATTTTACTTATTTAAAAGTCTCATTATAGTTACTCTATTAATTCTGTTTCTTCAGGTGTAAATTCAGGTCGTTGGTTTTATTGCCCCATCCTTCACGACATTGGTGCTTCCAGATTTTTGTGATTTGTCATTTCTAATTATGAACTTAATTAAGTGTATAACTAATATTTCCCAGTAGATTGTCCACTGCCAACTTAAATTTGCTGTATATTTTTGGAATTCTCTTAGGTTATTTATCATTATTTCCCTGTTTTTTCCTTTTCTTAACCTTACTATATTTTTATTAATTTATTACAATGTTTATTTTTTCATATATTTCTTCAATCATTTTAAAATTCAGGACTCAGCAAGATACTTTGCAACTTTCTCTGGCTGTTGTGATGTTGTTTTCAAGGCTGCTTTACATGGCTGCATCCACCTTCGAGGTTATGAGGTATTTGCAGGACACTTGGTTTTCTTTTCTTTCTTTCTTTCTTCCTTTCCTTCCTTCCTTCCTTCCTTCCTTCCTTCCTTCCTTCCTTCCTTCCTTTCGTGTTTTGTAAGATTTATTTATTTATTTATTTATTTATTTATTTATTTATTTATTTTTTAAAGATTTTATTTATTTGACAGAGAGAAACACAGGCAGAGAGGGAACACAAACAGGGAGACTGAAAGAGGGAGAAGCAGGCCTCCCGACGAGCAGGAAGCCCGATGTGGGGCTCGATCCCGGGTCTCCGGGATCATGACCTGGGCCGAAGGCAGTCGCTTAACCAACTGAGCCACCCAGGCACCCCTATTTATTTATTTTGACAGAGAGAGAGAGGAAGAGAGAGAGAACATGCAAGCAAGGGGTAAGGGCAGAGGGAGAGAGAGAGTCTCAAGTAGACTTCCTGCTGAGCCAGAGTCCAATACAGGGCACTATCTCACCACACAGAGATCATGACCTGAGCTGAAATCAAGGGTTGGATACTTATCATTTGAGCCATCCAGGCGCCCCAGGATACTTCCAACTACTCTCCTTGCACTGGTTTAGAGGTATTCTCCTATTCCCATCTAAGGGCAGGTAACTCATTCCCCATTGCTCTGGTGCTGTGTCATGTCTGATACCCCTATGCTCTGTCATGGTGCCAGTTACTTAGGTATATGAGAATACTCTATAGGTTTGAGGCCATGCAATTTTCCTCTCTTTTATTTTTGTCTCCTTTTTTTCCTCCCCCATCCTTTTTTAAGGTGGGCTGTGATTTATTATTTTTTTTATTTCCATGTTGCTAGAAAGTAAACTTTTTCTGTGTGTTCTTTACACACCAGTTTAATTTATTTAACACTAGTTTAATTCATTTTCTTAGAATAAATTAATACATGAATCTTTTGGTATGAAAAAACACAATTTGAACTTACATTTTTTTCGAATTGTCATCTATCAAGTGTACCAGTTTACACTGATACTAGTAGTTTCTGAGAGCATCTGTTTTTCCAGATATATGTGTATCTTGAAGGTTGAATAAAAGTTAAGCAAATGAGGAAGGGAAGAAATTATTTCCAAACAGAATGAACTGTAGGTGAAAGTGCAAAGAAATATTCAAAATATGTATTTGGGGAGTTATAAGATTCTCACTAGTACATGGAAGATCGTGGAATGACAAATCGTAAAGGATTAAATATCCTTGCTCTGCTGCCTTCACATCCAGGTAAAGCAAGTTCATTAGTATCTTAGACCTGATTTTTGCCTCTTACAAAATAACAGACATCCACTTTTTAGTTTTTCAGTGAGTATTAACTAAAATAATGTGTGTAGTGTACCTAGTAGGTGACCATTCAATAGTAAGTTATATCTCATACATCCATGCCTAGAACAATAGGTCCATAATAACAAAGAGTTGAAGGAGAGGATGGAAAATAATTCTGATTCCATTGTGTGAAGATTTCTTTAGGTCAGAGAAAGAAAAGCTTTAGATTTATCTGCTGGGCTATGTAGGATAAGAGACTTATTGCTTTTGCAAGGTTAAACCAACCATGCATTTCTGGGATAAATATCATTGGAATATATTATTATATTTACATATTGCTGGATTTTATTTGCTTATATTTTGTTGATTACTATTAATCTATTTTAAATCTCTGCCCTTAACTGTTGATTTATCTATGTCTCCTTGCAGTTTGATCAGTTTCCCCCTACCTACAAGAATTTTGGAGTTATGTATTAAATGCATAAATGTTTAGGATTGTTTCATGTTCTTGATGAACTGCCATTTTGTAATTATAGAATAATTTTATCCTCATTATCAGATTTTGCTCTGAAATCTACTTTGTTTTATATTAATAAAGCAATTCTATCTTTTTAAAACTAATGTTAACATGGTATAACATTTCTTATACTTTTATTTTTTATCTATTTTTATATTTATATTATATATATATATATATATATATATATATATATATATTTTAAAGGTTTTATTTATTTGACAGAGAAAAACACAGCCAGAGAGGGAACACAAGCAGAGGGACTGAGAAAGGGAGAAGCAGGCTTCCTGCGGAGCAGGGAGCCTGATGTGGGACTCGATCCCGGGTCTCCAGGGTCATGACCTGAGCCGAAGGCAGTAGCTTAACCAACTGAGCCACCCAGACGCCCCTATATCTTATATTTTTATCTATTTATGTCTTATATTTATTTATTTTTCTAATAATTTATTTTATTTTATTTTTTCAGTGTTCTAAGATTCATTGTTTATGCACCACACCCAGTACTCCATGCAATACATGCCCTCCTTAATACCCACCACCAGGCTCACCCATCCTCCCACCCCCTCCCTTCCAAAACCCTAAGTTTGTTTCTCAGAGTCCGTAGTCTTCATGCTTCATCTCCCTCTCTGACTTACCCCAGTTCACGTTT